>WNWK01004854.1:27500-85000 GCA_009830355.1 Cherax destructor
ACCCCACGCTCCCTCACTCCACCCCACGCTCCATCACTCCACCCCACGCTCCCTAAACACAATCTTGACGCCAGAAGCCTTGATGAATTTTTATTCACAAAACTGAAAGTCAAATACTAAAAAAGACCAGTTTTTCTCAGGTGAATCAAGATCTGAATGACACAACACACTGGACGCTGCCTCCATCCCTCAGATGAGGATTTATTTTAGAGATAACGCGATTACGAAGCATGTCTGGTGGATGAGAGAGAGAAAGAGAGAGAGAGAGAGAGAGAGAGAGAGAGAGAGAGAGAGAGAGAGAGAGAGAGAGAGAGAGAGAGAGAGAGAGAGAGAGGGAGGGGGATCATCCCGAGACATGAGCAGAGACCAGACAGGTAATCACCCACGTGCCCCACCACTATCACTTTTGTATTCAACATGCGACTGTCACTTGTCATAACACTTCAGGAAACAGGAAAATAATGGTGGTGGTGATGGTACCGCCAAGACCTCCGACTCCTCTACCTCCACTGCCTTAGAACTTTACAAGAAATTCAACTGCTCTCCTGGGGACGGGTTCTTGGCTAAAATAAATTCAAGTTAAACATTACGGAAATAAATTAGATATTACGGAAATATACCAGTGAGGATCTGAAAGTATTGTGAGTGATGTAGTCACAGAAGAACCGCTCCTTCCAGGATGCAGTAAAGAAAGTGACAATGACAGACCTAAGAAAGGTCAACGTAGCTCTTAAAGCAAGGTGTCTTAATGATCAGAGTGACCCAGAGAGTCACTTCCTGTAAGCACACACATTCACCCGGCCACTGCCTTAACGTTCTCTCCTCTCTCACACTGTCTTCATTCGTTACGAGACTAATTTGGTTTACCTTTTCTTTTAATGCATTCTTGGTGGAATTAAGAGTGACACGTCTAGCTTTAGCCTTACAATGTTTCAATATAGTTTAGTTCCTAAGGATACGACAAGTTCGCAAGAACAGGTATTTTTGTAAGGTCCCACCATACAGGTCTTTATTAGGAACATGAATCTATAACAGCCAATGATTTCAATAATAATAATAATTAGGTAAGGTTCGTCAAGAAACAGGACAAGTGTTTCCTGACGCCAGTCTTCGTCAGATGACGACCCATCATTGGAGCTTTTGGTCATCTGACCGAGGCCTTCCGCTGGCTTACCGGTCCACCTCTTTAAAAATTATTGTCATAGTTATAACCATTTTTACATAATAATAATAATAATAATAATAATAATAATAATAATAATAATAATAATAATAATAATAATAATAATATGGTGGTTATTTCAGACGCTAAGATTTCTTGCATCAGGGAACTTCACCCGTCCAAGCATCCGGCATCTCCTGAGAATTTCTAACATCCAATCATCAATATCTTACCCTCAGAACGTACTACACCCCAGCATCCCGTCTCTCACCACCCCAGCATCCCGTCTCTCACCACCCCAGCATCCCGTCTCTCACCACCCCAGCATCCCGTCTCTCACCACCCCAGCATCCCGTCTCTCACTACCCCAGCATCCCGTCTCTCGCCACCCCAGCATCCCGTCTCTCACCACCCCAGCATCCCGTCTCTCACCACCCCAGCATCCCGTCTCTCACCACCCCAGCATCCCGTCTCTCACCACCCCAGCATCCCGTCTCTCACCACCCCAGCATCCCGTCTCTCACCCCCAGCATCCGTCTCTCACCACCCCAGCATCCCGTCTCTCACCACCCCAGCATCCCCCCCCGTCCTCTCACCACCCCAGCATCCGTCTCTCACCACCCCAGCATCCCGTCTCTCACCACCCCAGCATCCCGTCTCTCACCACCCCAGCATCCCGTCTCTCACCACCCCAGCATCCCGTCTCTCGTTGCAGGAACAACTTTTTTGCTGAGGTTTACGTCAAATGGACTTGTCTGTCGCTAATAATAATCTTATAATGAGACTGACCTCAATATTATAATTCTGTTGTATTAATAAACGGCTTAGTTGTATGTAGTGTTGATGGTAAAGGGTGATGGTGAGGGGTGATGGTGAAGGGTGATGGTGAAGGGTGATGGTGAAGGGTGAGGGGTGATGGTGAGGGGTGATGGTGAAGGGTGAGGGGTGATGGTGAGGGGTGATGGTGAAGGGTGATGGTGAAGGGTGATGGTGAAGGGTGAGGGGTGATGGTGAGGGGTGATGGTGAAGGGTGAGGGGTGATGGTGAGGGGTGATGGTGAAGGGTGAGGGGTGATGGTGAGGGGTGATGGTGAAGGGTGAGGGTTAATAGATGATGGTGAGAGGTACTGATAAATTTTTATTTCTTGTTCGAAAAGGTTTTGGTTCGACCAAGAGACGACCACGAACCTGTCTTTCCTCTAACTTTCCCACCCTTCACACAACACCACACACACACACACACACACATACAAACAACACACACAGTCACACACAGACGAGGAAGCAACGAAACTATTAAGAGAGTTGAGCCTATCAAAAGCCCTGGGGCCTTGACGGTATATGAGCATGGATACTAAAAGGAACGAACGAACTCCGTGACCTGTCTATGGTTTACATGTCATCAGAGACGGGTAAGCTACCGGACAGCTGTGAGACTGTAAACTTAAGTCTTTCAATATACAAGTAGGGAAATGGACAAGTGACACTAAATTACAGACAAGTATCACTTGCATCCACACTGTCAAAACTAGCCTGATGACTAAAAGCTCTCGCTTCACACGGCGAGCGTCCGGGTTCGATTCGCGGCCAGGGTAGAAACATTAGGCGTGTTTCTATACACTGGTTGTTTATGTTTCCCATCAGCAAAATGGGTACCTGGGAGTTAGTCGACTTGTGTGGGTCGCGTCCTGGGACAAAAACTGACCTAATTTGCCCGAGATGTTCTTCATAACAAGCGTTTTTCTATATAGTAGTATGTCATTGATGTCAGCTAGGCCTGTATACCTTGTACATGTACTTGTAGAAATAAAGATATTATTATTATTATTATTATTATTATTATTATTATTATTATTATTATTATTATTATTATTATTATTATTATTATTATTATTAATATTATTATTATTATTAGAATCAGGAAAACTCTTTTTAGGTATGGACTTAGGGAAGGCAAGTCTTGCCTCACTAACCTACTGGAGTTCTACGACAGAATAACGGAAATCAAACAAGAAAAACAAGGATGGATTGACTGCATATTCTTGGATTATAGGAAATTATCTGACACTGTACCTCGCCAGAGATTGATGCACCAATGAAGGGAGAAAGCAGCGATACCAGGTAAAATCTAAGTGTATCACGGAGCACCTAACGAACATTAGACATGGGTTCAGGGTAAGGGGAGAATTTTCAGTAGGGAAAAGTGTAACAAGTGGGATTCCCCAAGGATCAGTACTAGAACCATTACTAGGTTTAATGAATGTAAATGACCGGCCATGGCAGACTGACTCATATCCATCACTGTCTGCCCATGACATAAAACAAATGAGAAGAATAAAAATGTAATAAGAGAGAGACAGGCTACAGGAAGACCTAGATAAACTTCAAGAGTCATCAAACAAATGGACAGAGACAACCAGACACGGAATATAGACAGGAAAAAGCAAGAAACTACAAATATTGTTCAAGGAGAGAGAGAGAGAGAGAGAGAGAGAGAGAGAGAGAGAGAGAGAGAGAGAGAGAGAGGGAATCTTGTAGTGAAAACACGACTAGAAACATCGTGGAACGGGTGAGGCTTGTGGTCACAGTGGTGGCCCATACTAACCTCTCTATGGTGTTTAGAAATATACCTTGTTGGATGAATCTTATTTGAGCCAGCTGGCCCAGTGGTTAGCGCACTGATCTGTGAGTTTTATCACTCATCTGCCATGGGTTCAAGCCCCACTTGTTCCGTGATTTGGGATAAACATTTCACTCAGCATATTACGAGGTTTTCCTCTAAGTTGCATAACATCTGCAGAATATGAGATGTTAGTTAATCTCAGAACTGCTTTTAGAAACCTCAAAAAAAGAATCCAGGACATATTCCAGGCCTGTCATGGAGTATGCAGCACCAGCATAGAGCCCCACTTAATCAAGCATGCATGACAATTCAAAAAAGTCAAAAGATTTGCAACAAGACTAGTCCCAGAGCTGAGGGAACTGAGTTACGGAGAGAAACTAAAGGAATTGAACCTGACGAAGAACTAAGGAAGACATGATTACAACATACAAGATACTCAGAGGCTTTGACAGAGAAGATAGGGACAGAATTTTGGAATTGCGAGACACAGGTAAGTGAGATCACATGTAGACGCTAGACATAGATGAGCCACAGAGATGCTAGAAACTATTTTTTCAGTCTTAGGGTGGTAAATAAATGGAATGAGCTGAGGAAGTTTCAAGAGTAGGTATGATAGCGCTGGACACCTGGTTCAGCAACTGGCTTCTCGAATTTAACCCCGCCAAATGCAAAGTCATGAAGATCGGGGAAGGGCAAAGAAGACCGCAGACAGAGTATAGGCTAGGTGGCCAAAGACTGCAAACCTCACTCAAGGAAAAAGATCTTGGGGTGAGTATAACACCGAGCACGTCTCCGGAAGCACACATCAACTAGATAACTGCTGCAGCATATGGGCGCCTGGCAAACCTGACAATAGCGTTCCGATACCTTAGTAAGGAATCGTTCAAGACACTGTACACCGTGTACGTCAAGCCCATACTGGAGTATGCAGCACCAGCTTGGAACCCATACCTGGTCAAGCACGTCAAGAAATTAGAGAAAGTGCAAAGGTTTGCAACAAGGTTAGTTCCAGAGCTAAGGAAAATGTCCTACGAAGAAAGGTTAAGGGAAATCGACCTGACGACACTGGATAGGAGGGTTAGGGGAGACATGATAACGACATACAAAATACTGCGTGGAATAGACAAGGTGGACAGAGACAGGATGTTCCAGAGATGGGACACAAACAAGGGGTCACAATTGGAAGTTGAAGACTCAGATGAGTCAAAGGGATGTTAGGAAGTATTTCTTCAGTCATAGATTAGTCAGGAAGTGGAATAGTCTAGGAAGTGAGGTGGTGGAGGCAGGAACCATACATAGCTTTAAGACAAGGTATGATAAAGCTCATGGAGCAGCGAGAGAGAGGACCCAGTAGTGATCAGTGAAGAGGCGGGGCCAGGAGCTGAGTCTCGACCCCTGCAACCACAATTAGGTGAGTACAATTAGATGAGTACACACATACACACACACACTCATACCTGACTGAGAGTGAAAGTTGAGTGACTAGCGTTGTCTCCAACCCACTGCCACCTATTCTTCAACCTCCACCACCACCACCCTCCTTTTCCACTACCACCTTCCCTTTCCACCACCACCACCTTCCCATTCCACTACCACCACCTCTGTAAGACTGTAAAGGTGAAACAATTGAAATTTACACACAACTTTAACAAAATCTTTAGCTAGTCAACATGCACATTAATAAACATGGGTACTGACAGAAACCTTTGTAAATATGGATGTTAGCAGACACCTTTGTAAACATGGATGTTAGCAGACACTTTTGTAAACATGGATGTTAGCAGACACTTTTGTAAACATGGATTTTACAGGTACTTTGTAAATAAGGAAGTCAACAGGCACCTCTGTGGGACCCTTACGGGCTTAGCGCTTCCAAATAATAATAGTAATAATAATAATAGTGGGTTGTTATTTTACTCAAAGGCTTACATACAACTCCAAAAAAATACTTATGTAACTTTGAAAATGTGAGAGACAGATAGATAGAGAGAGAGAGAGAGAGAGAGAGAGAGAGAGAGAGAAGAGATAAAGAGGAGAAAGTAAACCAAGGAAACGATGTTGCAGGAAGTGGACGAATGAAGATGACTGGAGACACGCAGAGAGAAGAGAGGAAGAGAAAGGGAGTGAGAGGAACGGGAATAAATGATGATGAAGCGGATAAGTGTCTGACTGTAGGTTAGGATGAGAATGAGGACGTGGATGAGGACGTGAAGACGTGGATGAGGACGTGAATGAGGACGTGAAGACGTGGATGAGGACATGAAGACGTGGATGAGGACGTGAAGACGTGGATGAGGACGTGAAGACGTGGATGAGGACGTGAAGACGTGGATGAAGACGTGGATGAGGACGTGAAGACGTGGATGAAGACGTGAAGACGTGGATGAGGACGTGAATATGTGGATGAGGACGTGAAGACGTGGATGAGGACGAATGAGATGAGCAAACGTGGATGAGGACGTAGAATAGACGTGAGCAAGATGAGGACGTGAAGACGTGGATGAGGACGTGAAGACGTGGATGAGGACTAGTGATAGACGATAAAGACTGATGAGACGTGAAGACGTGGATGAGGACGTGAAGACGTGGATGAGGACGTGAAGACTGGATGAGGACGTGAAGAACGTGGATGAGACGTGAAGACGTGGATGAGGACGTGAAGACGTGGATGATGACGTGAAGACGTGGATGAGGACGTGAAGACGTGGATGAGGACGTGAAGACGTGGATGAGGACGTGAAGACGTGGATGAGGACGTGAAGACGTGGATGAGGACGTGAAGACGTGGATGAGGACGTGAAGACGTGGATGAGGACGTGAAGACGTGATGAGACGTGAAGACGTGAGATAGAGAGACTGAAGACGTGGATAAGACGTGAAACGGATGAGACTATAAGACGATCATGAAAGATGACGATAATAGAGGTAGACGTCCATATGGATGTTAATTATGTGAAGTTCTGGATGTTGATGAGTCAGGGAGGCGAGGGAGTCATCCCACGTCGTGACATTTACAACACACACACACACACACACACACACACACACACACACACACACACACACACACACACCACACACACACACACACACACACACACACACACACACGCCACCTGACGACACTAGAGGACAGGAGGGATAGAGGGGACATGAAAACATATAAAATAATGAGAATAATTGACAAGGAGGACAGTCACAGGGATGTTAGGAAGTATTTCTTCAGTCACAGAGTTGTCAGGAAGTGGAATAATCTGGAGAGTGATGTAGTGGAGGCAGGATCCATACACGGCTTTGAGAAGAGGTATGATAAGGTCATGAAGCAGGGAGAGAGTGGACCGAGTAGCGACCAGTGAAAAGGCAGGGCCAGGAGCTATGATTCGACCCTGCAACTACAATTAGGTGAGTACACTCACACACTGTTTTTTCCTTTTTTCCTCCGAGCGGATGGAGAACACTCTTGGTTTTTTCCTTATCGTGAACCGGGGTCTCGACAGACCGAATTTTCCTACTTAACAAACACCCTCCTCAGGTACCTGTAATTTTCCTACTTAACAAATACCCTCCTCAGGTACCTGTAATTTTCCTACTTAACAAACACTCTCCTCAGGTACCTGTAATTTTCCTACTTAACAAACACCATCCTCAGGTACCTGTAATTTTCCTACTTAACAAACACCATCCTCAGGTACCTGTAATTTTCCTAATTAACAAACACCATCCTCAGGTACCTGTAATTTTCCTACTTAACAAATACCCTCCTCAGGTACCTGTAATTTTCCTACTTAACAAATACCCTCCTCAGGTACCTGTAATTTTCCTACTTAACAAACACCATCCTCAGGTACCTGTAATTTTCCTACTTAACAAACACCCTCCTCAGGTACCTGTAATTTTCCTACTTAACAAATACCCTCCTCAGGTACCTGTAATTTTCCTACTTAACAAACACCATCCTCAGGTACCTGTAATTTTCCTACTTAACAAATACCCTCCTCAGGTACCTGTAATTTTCCTACTTAACAAACACCCTCCTCAGGTACCTGTAATTTTCCTACTTACAAACACCCTCCTCAGGTACCTGTAATTTTCCTACTTAACAAACACCCTCCTCAGGTACCTGTAATTTTCCTAGTTCTCAAAACCTAACTACAGGCTTGTATTTTGCCAGTTACGACAGCCTTTCAAGACTGCATTCCCGAGTTATAACTGTATCCAGTTAACC
This sequence comes from Cherax destructor, assembly GCA_009830355.1. Classification (NCBI taxonomy): domain Eukaryota; kingdom Metazoa; phylum Arthropoda; class Malacostraca; order Decapoda; family Parastacidae; genus Cherax; species Cherax destructor. The sequence goes on from WNWK01004854.1 coordinate 35,510, forward strand.
CAGATTTTGTTTACGACTGTGGGTTAGGTAAGGTTTGTCAGGAAACAGGACAAGTGTTTCCTGACGCGAGTCATATGATGACCAACAGCTGGAGCTTTAGGTCATCTGACTGAGGCCTTCCGCTGGCTCACCGGTCCACCCCTTCAAAAAATTAAGGTTATTACGACTGTAGAATAACAGAGTTCCGTGGATGGAACAATTCGCAAATATAACTCACAGTTACGAAAGGAAATCTTTGATGTTTCGCTTCTTCCTGGACCATTATCAGTGTCACGACTCTATATCTATTTTTTAAAACATTTTGAACTGTGTTTCCTTAGTAATGTCAGCCTCACTCTAGAATTGTATCTCCTTGAATTGTGGGATAGTATGTCAGTAGTTACGATCGTACGTTAACAGTTACGTTTGTACATTAATATTTTCGTACATCTTTAAATCATCTTCCCGAACTGTTTTTGATAGATGTGACACTATTTTATGATTATTTTTTTGGCCGTCTTTTTTTCATTATTATTTTTTTGGCATTCTTTTTGAGGATTTATGTATGTGTATGGTTGTTTAAGATTGTGTATGACTGCTGAAGATTGTGCACGACTGTGTAAGATGTGTAATGTTGTATGTTTGTAAAATTGTTGACGATTGTGTAAAAATGGCGTAAAAATGTGCATTATTGTGTTTGAGAGCGTGTAAAGTGTTTAAAACACACAAGTTACTCTTGCAGTGTTAGTATACGCCATCTTGATGAGAAGTAGACTGGCTACTTTTCGAGGGCTTAGTACCAAACTTGCAGACAAAAATCACTCCCTACGAAAGCAAAAGACTCGGCAGGCTATGTAACATCCCCCCGATGAAGAGCAGGGGTGCACTAGCACGTTGAGGGACAACACAATAAGTGTCAGGGGCCCAAGATTGTTCAACTGCCTCCCAGCATACATCAGGGGGATTACCAACAAACCCCTGGCTGTCTTCAAGCAGGCACTGGACAGGCACCTCAAGTCGTTACCTCAAGTCGTTATTAGATTTTGAAAGAATGAACTGGTGGCAAAGGCAATTAGATTTTGAAAGCGTGAACTGGTGGCAAAGGCAATTAGATTTTGAAAGAATGAACTGGTGGCAAAGGCAATTAGATTTTGAATGAATGAACTTGTGGCAAAGGCAATTAGATTTTGAAAGAATGAACTGGTAGCAAAGGCAATTAGATTTTGAAAGAATGAACTGGTGGCAAAGGCAATTAGATTTTGAAAGAATGAACTGGTGGCAAAGGCAATTAGATTTTGAAAGAATGCACTGGTGGCAAAGACAATTAGATTTTGAAAGAATGAACTGGTGGCAAAGGCAATTAGATTTTGAAAGAATGGACTGGTGGCAAAGGCAATTAGATTTTGAAAGAATGAACTGGTGGCAAAGGCAATTAGAGTTTGAAAGCGTGAACTGGTGGCAAAGGCAATTAGATTTTGAAAGAATGAACTGGTGGCAAAGGCAATTAGATTTTGAAAGAACGAACTGGTGGCAAAGGCAATTATATTTTGAAAGCGTGAACTGGTGGCAAAGGCAATTAGATTTTGAAAGAATGAACTGGTGGCAAAGGCAATTAGATTTTGAAAGAATGAACTGGTGGCAAAGGCAATTAGATTTTGAAAGCGTGAACTGGTGGCAAAGGCAATTAGATTTTGAAAGAATGAACTGGTGGCAAAGACAATTAGATTTTGAAAGAATGAACTGGTGGCAAAGGCAATTAGATTTTGAAAGAATGAACTGGTGGCAAAGGCAATTAGATTTTGAAAGAATTAACTGGTGGCAAAGGCAATTAGATTTTGAAAGAATGAACTGGTGGCAAAGGCAATTAGATTTTGAAAGAATGAACTGGTGGCAAAGGCAATTAGATTTTGAAAGCGTGAACTGGTGGCAAAGGCAATTAGATTTTGAAAGAATGAACTGGTGACAAAGGCAATTAGATTTTGAAAGAATGAACTGGTGGCAAAGGCAATTAGATTTTGAAAGAATGAACTGGTGGCAAAGGCAATTAGATTTTGAAAGAAGGAACTGGTGGCAAAGGCAATTAGATTTTTAAAGAATGAACTGGTGGCAAAGGCAATTAGATTTTTAAAGAATGAACTGGTGGCAAAGGCAATTAGATTTTGAAAGAATGAACTGGTGGCAAAGGAAATTAGATTTTGAAAGAATGAACTTGTAGCAAAGGCAATTAGATTTTGAAAGAATGAACTGATGGCAAAGGCAATTAGATTTTGAAAGAATGAACTGGTGGCAAAGGCAATTAGATTTTGAAAGAATGAACTGGTGGCAAAGGCAATTAGATTTTGAAAGCGTGAACTGGTGGCAAAGGCAATTAGATTTTGAAAGAATGAACTGGTGGCAAAGGCAATTAGATTTTGAAAGAATGAACTGGTGGCAAAGGCAATTAGATTTTGAAAGAATGAACTGGTGGCAAAGGCAATTAGATTTTGAAAGAATGAACTGGTGGCAAAGGCAATTAGATTTTGAAAGAATGAACTGGTGGCAAAGGCAATTAGATTTTGAAAGAATGAACTGGTGGCAAAGGCAATTAGATTTTGAAAGAATGAACTGGTGGCAAAGGCAATTAGATTTTGAAAGAATGAACTGGTGGCAAAGGCAATTAGATTTTGAAAGAATGGACTGGTGGCAAAGGCAATTAGATTTTGAAAGAATGAACTGGTGGAAAAGGCAATTAGATTTTGAAAGAATGGACTGGTGGCAAAGGCAATTAGATTTTGAGAGGATGGACTGGTGGCAAAGGCAATTAGATTTTGAAAGCGTGGACTGGTTGTAAAGGCAATTAGATTTTGAAAGAATGGACTGATGGCAAAGGAAATTAGATTTTGAAAGCGTGGACTGGTGGCAAAGGCAATTAGATTTTGAAAGAATGGACTGGTGGCAAAGGCAATTAGATTTTGAAAGAATGGACTGGTGGCAAAGGCAATTAGATTTTGAAAGAATGGACTGGTGGCAAAGGCAATTAGATTTTGAAAGAATGGACTGGTGGCAAAGGCAATTAGATTTTGAAAGAATGGACTGGTGGCAAAGGCAATTAGATTTTGAAAGAATGGACTGGTGGCAAAGGCAATTAGATTTTGAAAGAATGGACTGGTGGCAAAGGCAATTAGATTTTGAAAGAATGGACTGGTGGGAAAGGCAATTAGATTTTGATAGGATGGACTGGTGGCAAAGGCAATTAGATTTTGAAAGAATGGACTGGTGGCAAAGGAAATTAGATTTTGAAAGCGTGGACTGGTGCCAAAGGCAATTAGCTTTTGAAAGAATGGACTGGTGGCAAAGGAAATTAGATTTTGAAAGAATGGACTGGTGGCAAAGGAAATTAGATTTTGAAAGAATGGACTGGTGGCAAAGGCAATTAGATTTTGAAAGAATGGACTGGTGGCAAAGGCAATTAGATTTTGAAAGAATGGACTGGTGGAAAAGGCAATTAGATTTTGAAAGAATGGACTGGTGGCAAGGATAACAATTAGATTTTGAGAGTCATTTTGATTCTAAGCTTTAACAAAACTGCCTTGAAACTCGAAGTATTAGTCAGTATATCAAGAAAAGTCTTAAAGTCCATCGGCCTCAAGACAGCCTTACTGGTGGTGCCAAGGTCTAAGAACTGAACAAGTGACCTTGTGGAAACCTTAGTGATGGTTGCAAGGTCATACAGGTCACCTTATGGAAACCTCTGATGGTAACAAGGTTATTCTGGTGAACTTATGGAAACTTCTGTGATAGTTACAAGGTCAGAGGTGACCTTATTGAAACCCAAGTCATGGTTACAAGGTCAGAGAGGCGACCTTATTGAAACCCCAGTCATGGTTACAAGGTCAGAGGTGACCTTATTGAAACCCCAGTCATGGTTACAAGGTCAGAGAGGCGACCTTATTGAAACCCCAGTCATGGTTACAAGGTCAGAGAGGCGACCTTATTGAAACCCCAGTCATGGTTACAAGGTCAGAGGTGACCTTATTGAAACCCCAGTCATGGTTACAAGGTCAAAGAGGTGACCTTATGGATATCCTGGTGATGGTTACAAGGTCAGAAACTTCTATGATGGTTACAAGGTCAGAGAGGTGACCTATATGAAAACCACAGTGATGGTTACAGGGTCAGAAAGGTGACCTTTTGGAAACCCCAGTGATGGTTACAAGGTCAGAGAGGTGACCTTATGGAAACTTCTGTGATGGTGGTTACAAGGTCATACTGGTGACCTTATATAAACTTCTGTGATAGTTACAACGTCAGAGAGGTCACATGGAAACTTCTGTGATGGTTACAATGTCAGAGAAGTGACCTTATGGAAATCCCAGCGATGGTTACAGGGTCAGAGAGGTGGCCTTATGGAAACCTCTGTGATGATTACAAGGTCAGAGAGGCGGCCTTGGTGAAGCCTTCCAGGGACACCCGAGGTCTGGTGTTTGGTGTCGTCAGATGACCTTGAGTGAGCTGGTGATACAAACTTGTTCAAGAGGGAAAGAAGGAATAGTGAGGCGAGGTGGAGGAAGGAGAGTAAAGGCAGGGATAGTGAGAGAGAGATGCAGGTAACAGCTCTTAGCTTGTAAATAAAGTTTGGAACCCTAAACCTAACCTTGTGAAAACCCTGTGTAAAGACAGAGAGAGAAAGAGAGAGAGAGAGAGAGAGAGAGAGAGAGAGAGAGAGAGAGAGAGAGAGAAATATTTCAGTGTTACAAACATAAATACAGCTCAAAGAGGACACGGATATATTTCAGACACACAACCAAAAAAGGAAACATTAAGCAAATTTAATTCAGTATTAACCTAGAAATATAAGAAGAAATGAATGAGGAAAAAAAGGCCTAAGAAACAACGATGAGAAATGACGAAAACGACAAAACAAATGAAAGAAAAAAAACAGCAGTAAGAAAAAAAGAAAACAAATACTAAGACAAATCGCAAAAAAGGGGGATGAAAAACGAAAAGAAAACAAGAGTAAGACTTGAGAATTTTTCGACAGGGAGGAAAAATCGAAGAAAAAATGTATGAGACAAGGGCGCTAGAGAGAGAGAGAGAGAGAGAGAGAGAGAGAGAGAGAGAGAATCACACTGGGTAATACACAGTTATAACAGCGATTCAAGGTCTACCCCTGGGCAGCTGGGCACCTGGAGACACGAACGGGGAGGAGGCGACACAGGGAGAGAGAGAGAGAGAGAGAGAGAGAGAGAGAGAGATGGAGAAGAGGGCTTTAGACTGGCTGACCTTTGTCAAACAAATTTATTCTTTTCATCCCCGTGAGGAATCAATGTAGTGAGACAAATTCGTAATGTTTGTCACATCAGAGAAGGAAAAAATAAAGAAGGAACACTCAGATGTACACATATTGTGAAGAGTGTGGACTCGAATCTACGGAACATTGTGTGTAAAAGGTCCAGTGTGGACACTAATCTATAATATATTGCACAGACTCTTCCACGTCCTCAAATGCTCCTAACCAGTATTATTATTATTATTATTATTATTATTATTATTAGTAGTAGTAGTAGTATTATTATTATTATTATTATTATTATTATTATGGGGATAAACGTTTCGGTCATATATCTGTCTATCTATCTAATATATATATATATATATATATATATATATATATATATATATATATATATATATATAATATATATATATGAGAGAGAGAGATAGATAGATATAGATATATATATATAGATATATATAGATATATATATAGATATATATATAGATATACATATAATATATATATATATATATATATATATATATATATATATATATATATATATATATATATATATATATATATATATTCAGTTTGACTCAGAACAAATTTAAGAATTGCGTATTACACTGACGAGGTTCCATTGTTTTAGTGAGTGTTCACCAGGTCAGCGAAGTGGACTGTAGTGGACTATGAAAGGAATTTATTTTTTTAATATTTCTATAAAAATCATTGTTGAAATTGTTCTACACCGGGTCTCTGTATACTTGCATCACCACCTCAAAAATGTTGCAGCATTGTTTTGGAAAGTGGCGTTGATATATATGTATCAAATTCTAAATTATTTTGCTTAGATTACTTTGCGTCCAAGATTGTCAGTCTTTAAGAAATATTCGGTCAGGCTCGAAAGACTATGGAACAATTAAGTAGTCAAGTGTGTTAGTAATAAAGGAACAATAAAGTGGTCAGTTCGTCAGTAATATAGGAACAGTAAAGTGGTCAGTTTGTCAATAATAAAGAAACAGTGAAGTGGTAAGACTTGCCAGTCTTTAGGAAAGAGTCAAGTGGTCCGTCAGGTCTGTTATGCACCGGGACACTCACAGTCATATTATGAACTGAGCAGAAGGTAAATTAATTAATTGAAGGGGACAAATACAGAGGAAAACGCATTGAAGTCTCTCTAATCAGAACCTCCATAACATTTCCCACAATGAAGGCAGTTTCCAAATAGGCGAAACCTCTAGCACCTTTTCCTAGCAGACATTGTGGAATGAAACCTCCAGCAGCATCATCTTAGCAGACATCGTGAGATGAAACCTCCAGCAGCAGCATCTTAGCAGACATGCTGAGAACAAGAGACATAATATAATAGAGCAGTCAGGTGAACCTCGCTTCCCTACACTGTTCTCTGCCATATAAACTGTGCAGATAAATGGTATAAAATACCGGTGTAAACCAGAGTTTATACTATATAAACTCTGTTAGGTAAAAGGACAAAAGTGCAACTAATGCGACATTTTACTGTGGCAACGTTTCGCTCTCAATGAGCTTTGTCAAACCGTTACAGCTTGACATATTGTCGGTAATTCTACCAACATTATTTCATGTAAACTCTATACTTCTCGCGTTCTCTACTGACTTGGTAAAAAAAAACTTGTAAAAAACCTTGTAAACAAAGCGAAACATTGTCGGTTATAAAGTTTTCCACGTGGCATTAAAGTTTTTTTTATTTGTTATTTGTTATTTGTCACCGTTACCAAGAAAAGAAATATTACCGAGGAGGTTGAAAAAGCTAGTAAACAAAATGTGTGGTGTGAATTGTTTGCAATCGTGTTGTTTTGATTCCGTGAGTCACATTAACATTGTAGTTCAGCTGGACTAAACTAACTAGAAATTCAGTTAAAATTCTTAATGGATTAAAAAAAAATCCTACAACTCTTGCGTAATACGGAAAAAGATTCCATTGGCGTATTAGAAGAGGAGAGACACATTACGAATCAGTGTGTTGAAATAGAGTCAAAAACAGAACAGGATATGAAAAGTCAAATAAGAAAGTGTCCTTGACGAACTATTTTCAATGGTAGTGGAAAGTAAAAAATTGGAAATTGATAAACTATTAATTAGTTTAAGGTTAATGGGGAGAACCTGAAAGGAGAGTCACTGTCATCATGTTAGCGGACAGAACTTGCAACACAGCGTCACTGTCATCATGTTAGCGGACAGAACTTGCAACACAGCGTCACTGTCACCATGTTAGCGGACAGAACTTGCAACACAGCGTCACTGTCATCATGTTAGCGGACAGAACTTGCAACACAGCGTCACTGTCATCATGTTAGCGGACAGAACCTGCAACACAGCGTCACTGTCATCATGTTAGGTGAGCATCTCCATTTTGATCTCTCCACGGCCGTCGTTGGCTACACCTCTTAAAGAAATCCGATGCGCCATTGTCTGAGTTAGATCCCAGGATGCTTAATTACCTAACACCCTTGCTCCATTACACCTCAGGGACAACACACACACACAAGGTGGACAGAGACATGATCTTCCAGAGATGGGACAGAGAAATAAGGGGTCACAATTGGACGTTGAAGACTCAGATGAATCAAAGGGATGTTAGGAAGTATTTCTTCAGTCATAGAGTTGTCAGGAAGTGGAATAGTTTGGCAAGTGACGTAGTGGAGGCAGGAACCATACATAGTTTTAAGACGAGAGTGACATAGTAGCGATCAGAGAAGAGGCGGGGCCAGGAGCTATGAATCGACCCCTGCAACCACAAATAGGTGAGTACACATAGGTGAGTATTCGCAGGAATTAAAACATACTGAACGCAATTCCTTGTTACGCAGTTCTACTGAGAAAGTGTGATGTGAACTGACCTACTTGGCGAACCACCACAGCTTGACAATTAAAAAGAGTGTAATCTGTCTCCTGTAAACTTGTGTTCGTGACCAGATTCACTGATCCTCCAAGACTAAGTGGTATTAAATCCCAAGATAATCCATGATAATCCATGACATACCAGCAGTATTGAAAACATTGTGTTTGTTACTGACATAAGCCAGGAATATATTATATATATATATATATATATATATATATATATATATATATATATATATATATATAAGTATTGTAAGCAAGAGATATAGTATTATAAACAGTAACGGGGGGGTTGACCCTCAGAATACCCTCCAGGTAGAATCCAGGTAGGTACACCTGGTCACTCACCTCATTCACTGTTGTGTAGTAGGTGTAAGGCTGCACTACTCAGCCACAACTGCGTCCTTGCCTCAGCACCACACTGTGCGTCACTTGCCTCAGCACCACACAACTGTGCGTCACTTGCCTCAGCACTACACAACTGTGCGTCACTTGCCTCAGCACTACACAACTGTGCGTCACTTGCCTCAGCACTACACAACTGTGCGTCACTTGCCTCAGCACCATACTGGCTTTGTTGCCTCTACTTAACAAACTTTAGAGCAAGATGTTCTGGACACTGTGAGCAGTTTTTAAAACATGATTTACAATTAAAAAATCAAATTAAAATTATTTCTTAGGAGCCATATAAATACAGTAGGCAACCATTCGAAATGTTTATATTTTGAGTTTGATTTTTATTATAATACAGATATAATTTGACACAATGTAAGACTCCGAAAAAAGTTATTAATTATGCGAATTGTATTTCGGACAAATTAATCATAAGACTTACTAGTTATACATAATCCTAGAATACAATTAAAGTCAGTATAGCTTTCATAATTCATTACAATCATAAGCACCATGAGACAGCTTGCAAGTGAAGAATTGGCCAATTACAAATAAATTACATAGATATTATATCGGTTCAGTGACCTGCATATTACGGAGTGCTTGAGCTGTGGTGTTGAAATCATAGCATGAGAACTTACAATCAATGGACACAACATTTATGTAAGATTTACTAGTAAGGTTTCAGCTGCCTAATCCTGTCTTTAATATTAAGCATTTCCAGTTATCGTAATTCATCTTGGCTTACACGTTCTCTAATGCCTGACTTCCAGGGCTCACATATATATATATATATGTGCTCACAAACACAACTCTAAAACGAGAAAAGATAACAGGAAAGGTAAAAAATAATGAGTACTAGAATGTTTGAGGTTAAGCAATAGAACGCAAAGGCTTATGAAGAGGGAACAACTCTCAGAATGATCGTATACAAGTAGCAAGAGTTTCACGAGGGTCTTTTCTGGGACCTACACTAATCATGTTATACCTAAACATCATCCTATTTTTTCCGGCCGATACTAGGCTTTAAACTTTTAACACTTGTGTATTTTACCAAAAATGGAAAGCTGAGATTTTTATTAGGCTGTGTTGGTGCTACTTAGTGAAACATATTGAACAAAATTGTGTTAACTGGAGAATGTTTCTTCCGATCAGTTTCAAACTTTCTAAGAAGATGCTTCGAAGTGTTATTAACATGTATAGTTGCCAATTTACTAATTTCATTAAAAAACTTTTGGTTATCCAACCTTTCTGGGGAAGTACGAATCGATACCGAAGAATCGAACGTTTAATCGATGAAATCGACTCCCAGCTGAGGGACTGATTACCTCAATCTCCTTCTGATCGTTACCATTCTTCTTTTTACTGGACTGATGAAGCCACTGTGGGGCGAAACGTTTCCTCAATAAAGATACCCAAGTGTTGCATATGTGTCTAATTTATCAACTTGTCGGTTCTCTGAACCATTTATCTACATTACACAGCTTAAAAATAAGGTACGATCATTCCAGATAAAGTCACTCAACAGGACCCAAGAGCTGAAGCTTAAAACCAGAAAGCCCAAAGCAATTGTATAGAGCTCTTGATCCAAGAGAATTGGATTTACCCGTTTTCCTGTAATCAAACTTGGTTATCTTCCATTCCCAGGCGACGTCTCGATTTAGGCCGACATAAAAAGCCAAGAAAGTTTAGGTAGCTGTACTAGTGAAAACACAAACAATGTTATAAATGCACATGTAAATGGTATCTTAAAAACTTCGCAGTGCTCACAGTATAAAAGGAGAATGGTAAGAACTTGTATGGACTGATGAAGCCACTGGGGGACGAAACGTTTGTGCTTCTCATTAAAAATACGCAAGTGGTTGTAAAACTGTGTCAGATGATCAGCAGTAAGTAGTAGCAGAATGTTCACAAAGCGCACAGTTGATAGCATTAGCAGCAGTATGCAGCACTGGCAGCAGCAGGAGCAACAGCAGCAGCAGTGGCAGCAGCAGCAGCAGCGAGATGCGCAGCAACAGCGCAGCAGTGGCGAGCAGCGCAGCGGAGAGCGCAGCAGCACAGCAGTAGTGCGCGGCAGCAGTGCAGCGTAGCGCAACAGCGGAGTGCAGCAGTAGCGCGTGCAGCAGAGCGGCGAGCAGCGCAGCGCAACAGCGCAGCAGTGCGCAGCAGCAGCAGCAGGTAGTGCAGCAGCAACGCGCAGCAGTGGCGAGCAGCAGCAGCAGCAGCAGCAGCAGCAGCAGCAACAGCAGCAGCAGTGGCAGCAGCAGTAATAGCAGCAGCAGCAGCAGCACAAGTGACCAACGTCAGGTCACCAGTGCCCACCGGCATAATGGCGACAAGTTTTACTGTCGACAGTGTGGGCTTCAAAGGCCGTCCACTCAAACACCCAACACAAAGCCAGACAGCTTTTTTATACATCTCGTGTGTGTGTTTGTTGCTCCCAAACAAGTATCTAATTGGAAGAAAAAAACAAATTATAATATGAGCCAGACCCGTCAGCCGATCACTCTCACTCTCACTGAACACCTGGGCTCTTAGCAAGGTCTCCCTCGATGCAACTTAACCTCTCCTCTTCTGTTTCTTCTCGTTTATGAGCTGCCTCCTCCTCTTCTTCCCTCTTTTCCTATTTTTTTTAATTTCTTCCTCTTCCCCATCGTCTCACTCCTCCCCGTGTTCCTCCTCAGCTATGCTTCTACGCTGCAATACGCAAGTCACGGAAGTTGAAGAACGCATTTACTTTATGTCCGTGCATGAGATGAAACAGCTGAGTATGTCGATTAAAAGACATGACTGACCCGATGGTTCCACCTACGTATCGAGTATACGCACAACACTGTGTTTGTAGATCATGCTGCCCAATATGTGGAGAGTTGGGCGAGTTGCCCTGCAACATGTTATCTTTTATTTCACGCGGATACAGATATGAATCAAGCGGCATAACATAAGCTCAGAAGCTGTTCTCTGTTCATTCTTAAGACTATGGTACCTTCGGCCTGGTCTCAGATCAGCCTTCTTATACTGGAAAGACAGTATTGCAGGCAATATGATCTGTCAGGAAACACATAGAAGTCAAATTTTACGGATGCAGATGTGGAGACAAGAGAGACTGAGAGCAATGCAATCCACTGGTCTCGTGGTACTCGTACCAAAATAATCTGTTTCTAAAATTCCATTTGATTATCGTATGATTGTCCACATGTGTAGCGATTATAAGATATTCGCGAATATGTTGCTGAATGTAAGAGAGTTTCGCAAGATCTCTCTGCTTCATTACATGTTTATGAGACAGGAAAGACCAGGAATCTTGCCAGAGTACAAAATGTTTAACAGGCTTCCGTCCCTCTCTGGGTGGTTGCTGCTGTTAACAACCTATTAGTGGGAAACACACACACACACACATACACACACGCACGCACACAAACACACGCACGCACACACACGCACACACACACACCGACCCTGCAACCACAACTAGGTGAGTACAACTAGGTGAGTACAGGAGCTGTGACTCGACCCCTGTAACCACAACTAGGTGAGTAGGTGAGTACACACACATAGCTACGAGGCTGGAAGTCTAACATGTTATCTTTTATTTCACGCGGATACAGATATGAATCAAGCGGCATAACATAAGCTCAGAAGCTGTTCTCTGTTCATTCTTAAGACTATGGTACCTTCGGCCTGGTCTCAGATCAGCCTTCTTATACTGGAAAGACAGTATTGCAGGCAATATGATCTGTCAGGAAACACATAGAAGTCAAATTTTACGGATGCAGATGTGGAGACAAGAGAGACTGAGAGCAATGCAATCCACTGGTCTCGTGGTACTCGTACCAAAATAATCTGTTTCTAAAATTCCATTTGATTATCGTATGATTGTCCACATGTGTAGCGATTATAAGATATTCGCGAATATGTTGCTGAATGTAAGAGAGTTTCGCAAGATCTCTCTGCTTCATTACATGTTTATGAGACAGGAAAGACCAGGAATCTTGCCAGAGTACAAAATGTTTAACAGGCTTCCGTCCCTCTCTGGGTGGTTGCTGCTGTTAACAACCTATTAGTGGGAAACACACACACACACACATACACACACGCACGCACACAAACACACGCACGCACACACACGCACACACACACACACGACCCCTGCAACCACAACTAGGTGAGTACAACTAGGTGAGTACAGGAGCTGTGACTCGACCCCTGTAACCACAACTAGGTGAGTAGGTGAGTACACACACATAGCTACGAGGCTGGAAGTCTAAGTATGACACACACAACACGCACATAGAAGAGAGGAGCTTACGACGACGTTTCGGTCCGATTTGGACCATTTACAAAGTCACACCAACACAAAGAAAAGGTAGAAGGGGTATTTATAGGCCAGCAGACAGGGGAGGGCACAAAAAGTGGTGGAGGAGTAATAGTGGAAGTAGTAGTGGTAGTGGAAGTAGTAGTGGTAGTGGAAGTAGTAGTAGTGAGTCAGTCAATTCTAGGAAGAGGAGCACTCCAATAAAGCTGGCTGTCCTTACCCTATGCAGTCCGCATAGTGTAGGTGCTCCTCTTTCCTAGAATTGACTGACTCCACTACTACTACTTCCACTACCACTACTACTACTTCCACTATTACTCCTCCACCACTTTCTTGTGCCCTTCCCTGTCTGCTGGCCTATAGATATCCCTTCTACCTTTTCTTTGTGTTGGTGTGACTTTGTAAATGGTCCAAGTCTGACCGAAACGTCGTGGTAAACTCCTCTCTTCTATGTGCGGGTTGTGTGTGTATTGTTCCAGTCACGGTATTGTGGCTTTTTTTATTATTCTGAATATTAAAATAACGATACGAGGCTGGTAGACTGAACAAGACGACCACAATAATGACGTCTCTCTCTCAGAGAGACAGTGTCATACGTAAACAAATTGTATTGTGATTCAAAGACACTTTAAGCAGGAAGGGAGAAAGGTTTTATTTTACGAGTTTTTCCCCACCATGGAGCTTTGTCACTCACAATGAGGCTTCGTGGAGCACTTGAAAGGCTCCAGCGTGAGTGAAAAAGTCGGAATGCACATTTTCTTCCTGTTTAACGTATCTGAATCACACCAACGTCTCTCTTACACTGTTAGCGGGATCTACCGTTCCCCGTTACGTAATAGTATGTCTGTGCAGTCTTCTGTTGCTGTTGTTGTTGTTGTTGTTGTTTTTAGCGGCGCTGACGAATACTGTTTCTTTCAGTCAGGATGTACAGAGTTATCACTGGCAGTCAGGATGTACAGAGTTATCCCTGGCAGTCAGGATGTACAGAGTTATCACTGGCAGTCAGGATGTACAGAGTTATCACTGGCAGTCAGGATGTACAGAGTTATCACTGGCTAGCGTACCCATGGCGGTCCACGCCACACCCTTCACTTCCATACTCTTCAAGAAACCCCTAAGTCTTCATAGGAGGGTCACACGGCGCTATGGAAATCGATTAGTCAGTCAATTAATCAGTCGATCAAGAGGCCTTCACCAGCCTTGAAGAGTAGATTCCTGGTAGACCTAAGCTGAGTGTTAGTTCTTTTATTTGTTTACATCTTTCTCCGTCGTGGTTTAACTCACTTCTGTAAGTCAAGGGTCGTGAAGACTGTCATGTTGGTGCTGACCATCTCTCACCGTCATGTTGGTGCTGACCATCTCTCACCGTCATGTTGGTGCTGACCATCTCTCACCGTCATGTTGGTGCTGACCATCTCTCACCGTCATGTTGGTGCTGACCATCTCTCACCGTCATGTTGGTGCTGACCATCTCTCACCGTCATGTTGGTATGTTGGTGCTGACCATCTCTCACCGTCATGTTATATATCTTCACCAGGTGCCAGATCAACCAGGCTGTGATGGATATGTGGGGCAGCGGGCCTCCAGCAGCGACAGCCTAGTTGACCAGGCAAGCACCAGACGAGCCTGGCCCATGGCCGGGCTCAGAGAGTAGATACTCTCGAAACTCTTCAAAGGTATATCAAAGGTGGTATGTTGGTGCTGACAATTATATTCCTTGGAAAGCGCTAGAACCTCAAGGGTCAAACAGCATTACGGGTAACGTGAGGTAACCAGACTGGCTACCAGGGAAGGGCAGGGATAGTCTCGTGAATCAACAGTGAGCTCAGTATTATAAAACATTGAATTGTTTTCATCGTAATAACGACAGTAACAAACGGCGATAAATAACCGTAATAACGATATAAAAAATGACGGTGGTCTCCCTACACCTTCCATCCACTGTAAATTTGCACATAGGAGGGAGGGGTAAAGGAGGTTTTGTGTGAGGGGCTTGGACTTCCAGCAAGCGTGCGTGAGCGTGTAAAATACGAGCAAATGGAGAAAAATGGTTTTTAGGACTTGACGTGCTGTTGGAGTGTGAGCAAGGTAACATTTATGAAGGGATTCAGGTAAACTGGCAGGCCGGACTTTATTCCTGAAGATGGGAAGTACAGTGTCGGCACTCTGAAGGAGGGGTCTTAATATTGCAGTTTTATAACTGTAGTGTAAGCACGCCTCTGGCAAGACAGTTATGGATTAAATAATGATGAAAGTTTTTCTTTTTCGGGCCACCCTGCCTTGGTGGGAAACGACCGATGTGTTAATAAAAATAAATATAAATTCGTTAGAAAACATTCAGCTTAGAATGACTAAGTGATAAATGGTTTTGAAAACCGACGAGTTGAAGATTGAGACACTTATGCAACATATGGGAATCTTTATTAAGGAAACGTTTCGCCACACAGTAGCTTCATCAGTCCAATACAAAGCAGAAAGGTGTAAGGAGAGGAGTAGTTTGAGGTAATCAGTCCCTCGGCCTGGAGTCGATGTGTTCAGTCCATCACTCTTGTAGAAAGTACAGCATAGAGCCGTAGAAGTTGCTTATATACTGTAGTCAGGTGAGGCGAAGCAGGAGGAGGCGGGGTCATGGTGGTACCATCCACTAGTCGAAGTAGGTCTTCGTCCAAAGGTTGGACAAGTGTTGAAGAATTTCTTGTATCAAGATCCCATGATGTTGCAGTGTCGTCGGTTTTCAAAACCATTTATTATTCAGTCTTGCTGCAACATCACCTCCGTCACCAGCTTCAGTCTTGCTGCAACATTACCTCCGTCACCAGCTTCAGTCTTGCTGCAACATCACCTCCGTCACCAGCTTCAGTCTTGCTGTAGCTGGAGGCAGCAAGGTCTTAACTCGTAAGGATCCTAAAGTCTGGGGAATAGGAGGTAATAGGTTTGATCCAAGGGAGGGGTAACTCCTATTCCTTGGATCAAGAGCCTCTCATCCACATCAGGGTGCAACATTCAAACACTTGCCTTCTCATTCATACAAATGAGGCATTTTCCTCTTTTTTTCTATACGTTTGCCACACTTTGTCCTTTCAATAGGAGACGGAGCCTTGATACTGATGAAGTGCTCTTATTTACCACTTAAGAGGTGCTTTCGTGCACTTGCAAGTGCTTCCTGGTACTTACAAGTGCTTCCTTGTACTTACAAGTGCTTCCTGGTACTTACAAGTGCTTCCTTGTATTTACAAGTGCTTCCTTATAATTACAAGTGCTTCCATGTACTTACAAGTGCTTCCTTGTACTTACAAGTTCTTCCATGTACTTACAAGTTCTTCCATGTACTTACAAGTGCTTCCATGTACTTACAAGTGCTTCCATGTACTTACAAGTTCTTCCATGTACTTACAAGTGCTTCCATGTACTTACAAGTGCTTCCATGTACTTACAAGTGCTTCCATGTACTTACAAGTGCTTCCATGTACTTACAAGTGCTTCCATGTACTTACAAGTGCTTCCTTGTACTTACAAGTGCTTCCTTGTACTTACAAGTGCTTCCATGTACTTACAAGTGCTTCCATGTACTTACAAGTGCTTCCATGTACTTACAAGTGCTTCCATGTACTTACAAGTGCTTCCATGTACTTACAAGTGCTTCCATGTACTTACAAGTGCTTCCATGTACTTACAAGTGCTTCCATGTACTTACAAGTGCTTCCATGTACTTACAAGTGCTTCCATGTACTTACAAGTGCTTCCATGTACTTACAAGTGCTTCCTTGTACTTACAAGTGCTTCCTTGTACTTACAAGTGCTTCCTTGTACTTACAAGTGCTTCCTTGTACTTACAAGTGCTTCCTTGTACTTACAAGTGCTTCCTTGTACTTACAAGTGCTTCCTTGTACTTACAAGTGCTTCCTTGTACTTACAAGTGCTTCCATGTACTTACAAGTGCTTCCTTGTACTTACAAGTGCTTCCTTGTACTCTTGTATTCACTTCGAGGATAATATTGACGCTTCCGTAGTATTTTCATATTTACCTCAGAGTTACTGAATCAAGATAATGCTTGTGTGTGTTGATACTCGGCTAAGTTAGTCCAACACAGCAATGTTGAAGGCTAAGTTAGTCCAACACAGCAATGTTGAAGGCTAAGTTAGTCCAACACAGCAATGTTGAAGGCTAAGTTAGTCCAACACAGCAATGTTGAAGGCTAAGTTAGTCCAACA
Organism: Cherax destructor; assembly: GCA_009830355.1. Lineage (NCBI taxonomy): Eukaryota > Metazoa > Arthropoda > Malacostraca > Decapoda > Parastacidae > Cherax > Cherax destructor. The sequence goes on from WNWK01004854.1 coordinate 52,553, forward strand.
CAGCAGTGTTGAAGGCTAAGTTAGTCCAACACAGCAGTGTTGAAGGCTAAGTTAGTCCAACAGCAGTTCTGAGGACTAAGTCAGTGTAAGACAGCAGTGCTGACCTTTGGCCACCGCCCGCGCAGCACCCACAACAGTCTCACTGAAGGGAATCAAGCCTCTGAGAGGCACACACAAAAAATTATAAAACTAATAATCCTGACTCAGATGTGCCTAGGGCAGGTGACCAAAAAAAAAAAATTCCTCACAGCCTTGAACTTTCATATACAACTCCACTGAGAACTGGAAAATATATATCAAAACTGAAGCACAATATACACGTGGAAGTAGATGAGAGTGGGAGTAGATGAGAGAGGGTGGGAGTAGATGAGATATTGTGAGTAGATAAGAGAGGTTGGAAGTAGATGAGAGAGTAGAATAGAGTGTGTTCTTTGCGAGATGGCAGACACTTTTCCTTTCAGAATCTGGCTACACTCTGAGGACTCTTGGTACAAGGAATTGGAGCCCCGCCTCCACCTCCCCAGATTAAATCGACTAATTACCTGTCAGGCGCTGTGGGATCCATTAAGCTTTAGCTCTTCCCACCGATAATAATAATAATAATAATAATAAAGTTTGGGCATTTTAAATATGTGTTGTCGCTCTTGATAACCTTACTGGTGTTGCTTCAAGACCTTGGTCCAACACTTGTTATTGTAGGAGGTTATAATACAATGTTCTGTAACCATTACAAAACTACCACGTCTACAACTATATCTATAAGCTACAATTACTATTGCAACATCATGTACATCAGCTACAACAACAACTACTACTACCAGCACATTTACTACTGCTTCTATTCAAGTTATTACTACTACTATTATTACTATTACTACTGTTATTACTATTATTACTACTATTGCTACTATTACTACTACTACTACTACCTCGTAATACTACTACTACTAATAATAACAACAACAGAGGCAGTGGACAACATGACTTGATGCAATCTTTAACGTGGCACACAGGTAAGTCATCGGCAGGTCTAGGTCATACCACCAGCTCTAAAGTCATCCCACTGAGACTGTCAGAAGGTCGTCCATCACCAAGCTCTAGTTCAGTATCATACCACTGAGACATGTGTCAGGAAGGTCGTCCATACCACCAAAAGCTCTAGTTAGCGAGTCATCATACCACTGAGACATGTGTCAGGAAGGTCGTCCATACCACCAAAAGCTCTAGTTAGCGAGTCATCATACCACTGAGACATGTGTCAGGAAGGTCGTCCATACAACCAAAAGCTCTAGTTAGTCACGTGAGGACCCGGTAAGACCAGCGTCAGGAACCACTTGGTCTTGTTTCCTGACGAATCTTGTGACCCCTATAATGGAAGAACTGCCTACAGCATAGGAAAAAAAGGTCATGTAAACTTAAGATTAAAGACCGTAAGTGAACCTTTCAAGGCAGGAGAGTTCTTCAGCCCAACATTATTAATGTTATATTCATTGGGAAACGCTAAACAGTCTAAATGGAAACTGTATTTTTAATAGTTTACTTAGTGGACAAGTAACAAAAGGTTTTTAAAAAAAACAGTGTGTACATATTTGTGAAGGGCGTGTCGCTATTAAAGGTCAGGCGACTTTTGATTTTGATATCTAAAATTTTCATAAAACTATCACTTTCGTGACGCCTTAGAAACTAACTGAAACTCAAGATGACGATTTAAGCCAAAAGTATATAAAATAATTTATCAATTCTTCAGCACATGAGTGAGGTGAAACGACCAGAGGGAGGGACAAGAGCTCTCGCTCTCTCTCTCTCTCTCTCTCTCTCTCTCTCTCTCTCTCTCTCTCCACGTCTTGCCTCACTCCTTAACGGGATCATCTTTTTCTTACCCTGTGCCGAGCGCTCTGGTGATTGGTCAACAGCGACCTCGTCGAGCAACTGGAGAACCCTTGTTATTAATTCTTGGAATGTTGTATGATTTATAGAGGCCGGGAAACCTGATGAGGATTTCTAATGCGATCAGGACAAGAGAATATGCAGTGTCCTGTAGATTTGTGGAAGACTTCTGAAGCGATCAGGATTGTAGAATATGTAGAGTCCCATCAACGCATTTGATGAGGTTTTGAAGTCTACAACTGACGACTGCAAGAACCACAAGTGATGTTTTCATTAGGTTAGTTTAGGTTTGGATGGGACAGATTATTAAAAAGCTAATGAAGGGCTCTTTGTCAAAGATATGATGGCTACCCTTCTCTTCTAAGACTCAAACCAGGTTACGTCCAATTTCCCAGGCGGTGCATGATCCCCCTATAGTTTCAGAATACAAGAATATTGCAGGTTGCAGGGTCGGCACATGAAGGGTTGGTGACAATGATGCAGCCTTCAGCTAGTCTTGGGTCTGCCCTTGACCACAAGCTCAGTTGGAAAAAACCACACTGAAATCTTTGCAGTGTGTATAGTTTCACTTATTTCCGGCGGAGTACATGGAGTGCAGAATCGCTGGTGAGGCCAGTACATACAGCATAAGAATGAATTAACTAAGAACTATTCTTGGGGCAAAATACTGCTAGCCTGCTGGCTGGCCATACAAAGTCCCTAACCGGCACCTGGAAATTAGACACATATGCAACCCAAGTGTTGCATATGTGTCTAATTTCCAACTCGTCGGTTCTCTGAACCATTCATCTTACCGGCACCTACTGGGGAACCGACAGAAACTTTTCATTAATGATGCACGAAGCGCCACAAGTTGGGTGACACCCTACAAGGTAGATGACCCCATCATAAGTATACCAGTTGGCTCATCTGGATACAACTTTCACTTTTAAGCACCAAGTTAAGACTGCCTAAGCACCAAGGTTGTTGGGTCTCGCCTAGCCCTCTTACCCTCAACATCTGGAGGGCACACCCGGGCTCAGCTACAGCCTACGGTGAAGTAAGACACATGTGCAACAGTTACGTATCTTTATTCCGAAACGTTTCGCCTTCACAGTAGGCTTTTTCAGTCGAGTACACAAGAATAAGCAGAAGCAGTAGAGATGTAAAGACGATGCCATCAGTCCATCACCCTTATTATTATTATTATTATTACTAATACTATTATTATTATTATTATTAGTAGTAGTAGTATTATTAATACTATTATTATTATTATTATTATTATACACAATGTTGCTGATCGTTAAAAAAATGATGGGTTGCATGTGTTTGCCCTTTATGTATTTTTTTTTCGGTGACGGGTAAAAAATATTCATAAAAAAGTCACAGGGTAAAAAAGTAGTTACATATGACGATACAGAAAATTTTACAGGAAATTAGTCACGTGTGTTTTTGTTAAATTTGTTGAGAAATTTTTAACAGATATTTCAGCCGGTAAATATTTTATAAAAGGTTTAAGTTAGGTTACGTTAGGTTTGGTTTGATTAGGTTTAAGTTAGATTAGGTTAGGCTAATTTGGGTTGAATTAATTTAGGTTAGCTTATGTCAGTTCAAGTTAGGTTAGATAAGGTTAGGTGAGGTTGGGTTAATTAAGTTAGGTTGGATTGGGTTGGGTTAAGTTATAGAATAATTGTTTTGGTTGTGTTAGGATATGCTAGGATACGTTAGGTCTAATCTGGAGCATAGGTGTGAGGCTCTCTTATCTCTGGAGCATAGCTGTGAGGTATTCCTATCAGTGGAGCATAGGTGTGAGGCTCTCTTATCTCTGGAGCATAGCTGTGATGTATTCCTATCAGTGGACCATAGTTGTGAAGTATTTCCTATCAGTGGAGCATAGCTGTGAGATAGGCCTAACAGTGGAGTATAGCCGTGAGGTAGGCCTAACAGTAGAGCATAGTTGTGAGGTAGGCCTAACAGTGGAGCATAGCCGTGAGGTAGGCCTAACAATGGAGCATAGTTGTGAGGTAGGCCTAACAGTGGAGCATAGCTGAGGTAGGCCTAACAATGGAGCATAGTTGTGAGGTAGGCCTAACAGTGCAGCATAGCCGTGAGGTAGGCCTAACAATGGAGCATAGCTGTGAGGTAGGCCTAACAGTGGAGTATAGCCGTGACGTAGGCCTAACAATGGAGCATAGCTGTGAGATAGGCCTAACAGTGGAGCATAGCTGTTAGGAAGGCCTATCTCTGGATCTTCTGTTACATTTTCCTGAAACTATGTGTCCCCTGAGTGCGTTCTTGGCTGGGCGCATTAGTGCCCATTCAGTCATGCGCGTGCGAGTGCATGTCTGAGCAGGTGCGTTCACTTGAGTTTCTTTGAGCGAATGCGTGGCCTTCCGTGCGTACTCGTAAGTGCGTGCGTGCGTCTATAAATGCTCGTGTTTACACGTATGAGCGCGAGTTTGCAAGTGCACGCGCGGCATACGCGTGTTTCGAGAGTATGCATGAGTGTGTATGAGTGATGGTGTCTCGCCTTACACCGGCTGAGAGACATCTCAGGTTGACGGTGTTCACCTCGCTCAACCGGATCCGAGAGATGTTCAGTCCCGCGATGAACACGACACGTGTGCAACACCTGGCTACCTTTAGTGACGCTAGCGATACCCAGGTGTTGAACATGTGTCTTATTCATCAACTTCTGACTGACAGTAAGCGCTCTTATCAGGTTCCTCTATACAGCGTACTTTGTTTTTGTTTTAGATGCGACTGAACACGTTCATCCCAATATTGAACACCACGTGGGAAGGCCTCAGTAGTGCGTGATATTCAATTTTCTATCCACTTTTCCAATCACATTTGCGAAATAATTGGCACTAAATAGATGGAATTTGTAAGAGAGTTGACGGTAAATCATGAATGTAATTGTTGGTACACTGTAGCTAACACCATGGGTAGTCAGTGTAGCTAACACTGTGGGTACAGTGTACCTAACACCATGAGTAGAGTCAGTGTGACTAACACCATCAATCGCCTGCAACAGACATCAACCACCGTCACCACCATCATTACCCATCAACCACCATCCCCCACTAGCAGCGCCAGTCACCTTCAACAGCCTTGAACTACCACAACCATTCATTACCACCTTCACTACCCATCAACCACCATCCATCCATCACGTCGCCCCCTCCTCTCACCACTTCAGCATCAACTGGTTACGAGAGATAGACTCGTCAACAAACGTCAACTGACCACCAGCATCAACACCAAAAAAATGATTTATGCAAACACGAACTGCGCATTGTGTCGCAAAAGAAGCAGTGCGTCCAGGTTACCGTAAATGTTGTTCATCTTAAGAGTATCAGTCTGACAGAGGGAAAATAAATATTTTTTTCTTTACTGTATCTGCGAGGATGACAACTAAAAATTTACTAAAGATAATGGAAGATAATAGAAGATAAAGTTGAGAGAAAGATAACAGCTGTGGGTCATCATAAGACTGCATCGAGAAACACTTGTGCTGTTTCCTGACAAACCTTACCTAACCTAACCTGCCTGCAATCATATACAAACCAACTCTTAACGTACATCACAAATATAAAACTATGTTCAACGAGGAACCTTCTCGTCTATTTTGTGCGGAATAAAATTCAAGAAATAAAATGGGAAAAGAATGTAGAACGCTTTCAAAGTAAAACGTGTGAAGGTGAGGGACCTGGAGGTAGCCAAGTACGATCATATGCTCAAGGAATACAACAGTGTTATCAATACCAATGAAAGGAAAAATAAAAGACTGGATAACAAGAACCTTCGAAACACGAGCTCATGACAATACTATTGAAAGTATTTTTGGGTTAAGCTTTAGCAGTTGTTTACTAACGTTACGTTTCAACTGATTGGAAACATTGTTTTATATGCCTTATATGCCGGAAAATACGGGATATACTGAAATACTGCTATACAGCATCATCCCCACTGAAGACAGCATTCTGCATTACTAAACCATGTGCAGAGAACTTTCAGTGAAAGCATGAAACACTTCATTCATTGAGAAAATCCTAAAGAAAGTCCACACACTTTACTCCCTGGAGGGAAGGCGTGGATAGCATACTAATTTCCACTGGATAAATACTCGAGGGACTGTTTCAATTCTGTGCACTGAAATTAACCACTACGAGAGCGGGGAAATTACTTCTTCGGCCGTGGTACCGTGGTCTGCAAGACAGAGATGGTGGTGGTCACGTCCAGGTGCTCGCGTCCAGGCCCAGAGTCAGGGAAGGTCTCTTTAAGAGGCCGAGTTTTTCTTCGAGTTTTTGGGAGGTGCTTCACCATAGCTGTAGAGCGGAATGAAGATTCCAGCGACGCTGCATTGCCAGTGGTCACTGGCAGCGTTCTTTTACACAGCAGAGAATAAACACCGTCAATCTGCTGCACCCTGCCATGGAGCCAGCAACACACGACTGCTTGACAGCAATCATCCGTGTTCCAGCAATAGGGATGGATTCACCACGCTCAGCCATAGGGCTGGATCCGCCAAGTCCCAACCACAGAGCTGGATTCACTACGTCCCAGCCATAGGACTAGATTCGGTACGTCCCAGCCATAGGACTGGATTCGCTAAGTCACAGCCATAGGGCTGGATTCGCTACGTCCCAGCCATAGTGCTGAATCCGCCACGTCCCAACCACAGAGCTGGATTCACCACGTCAAAGCCATAGGACTGGATTCACCACGTCCCAGCCATAGGACTGGATTTTCTACGTTCCAGCCATAGGGCTGGATTAGCCACGTCTCAGCCATAGGGAAAAGAAGTATCTCAACTTTCACAACTTTTACGATTCTTGCAAGGCGCCAGCGAACAGAACACTTGTTCCTAACGAGGAAAAGTATCATCTGCACCGGCAGCAGCAGCAGCACTGGCAGCAGCAGCAGCACTGGCAGCAGCAGCAGCACTGGCAGCAGGAGACAGCAACAGGTTTTAAGTGATCCCATTCAAAATTTTGGAGTATTATTGAAAATAAGAACTAAACTAAAAAGGTCCCAAGCTTTCCAATGCCCTCCTTTCACTAAAGGAAAAATTACCAGCATACAGAGAGTACTTGACAAATTTCATCCGACCATTCCTGAATTGTGGCTTTCGTCAGAGCAGCGTGCAGGTAGCAGCAACAGTCTGACTGACCAAGCAGTTAAACCGATGTCTGGTCTGAGGCAATTAATGCCGGAAAAAACAACAACAGGTAGACCCCAGGTAGGTAGGTACTAGGCATTTAGGTAGGTAAATAGGAAGGTATGTAGGTAGGTAAATAGGTAGGCATGTAGGTAGGTAAATAGGTAAGCATGTATGTAGGTAAATAGGTAGGTATGTAGGTAGGTAAATAGGTAGGTATGTAGGTAGGTAAATAGGTAGATATGTAGGTAGGTAAATAGGAAGGTATGTAGGTAGGTAAATAGGTAGGTATGTAGGTAGGTAAATAGGTAGGTATGTAGGTAGGTAAATAGGTAGGTATGTAGGTAGGTAAATAGGAAGGTATGTAGGTAGGTAAATATGTAGGTATGTAGGTAGGTAAATAGGTAAGCATGTAGGTAGGTAAATAGGTAGGTATGTAGGTAGGTAAATAGGTAGGTATGTAGGTAGGTAAATAGGTAGGTATGTAGGTAGGTAAATAGGTAGGTATGTAGGTAGGTAAATAGGTAGGTATGTAGGTAGGTAAATAGGTAGGTATGTAGGTAGGTAAATATGTAGGTAGGTAAATAGGTAGGTATGTAGGTAGGTAAATAGGTAGGTATGTAGGTAGGTAGTCCCTTGTGTGATAAATGGTGCTGAAAACCAACAAGGTGAAGACTGAGACACGGGTATAACACAGGCGTGCACTTGTTATGTATTCCGGCAAGGTACAGCCGAAGGAGAGTGTGTTTTACTGGCCTGAAGACAACTGGATCACTCTGAATCATTAAGGAGAGGAAGGTGACCATGATGTGTTTGTTGCAAGTGAACACGGTCTCACTGTTGCAGGTGAACACGGTGTCATTGTTGCAGGTGAACACGGTGTCATTGTTGTAAGTGAACACGGTGTCACTGCTGCAGGTGAACACGGTGTCACTGTTGTAGGTGAACACGGTGTCATTGTTGTGAATATGGTGTCATTATTGTAGGTGAACACGGTGTCATTGTTACAAGTGAACACGGTCTCACTGTTGCAGGTGAACACGGTGTCATTGTTGTAAGTGAACACGGTGTCACTGCTGCAGGTGAACACGGTGTCACTGTTGTAGGTGAACACGGTGTCATTGTTGTGAATATGGTGTCATTATTGTAGGTGAACACGGTGTCATTGTTACAAGTGAACACGGTCTCACTTTTGCAGGTGAACACGGTGTCACTGTTGCAGGTGAACATAGTGTGATTGTGTGTTGCAGGTGAACACGGTCTCACTGCACGTTGTAAGTAAATTCTAAACTTGAGCATTGTTTTAAGTCGATACAGACAGCCAAGCACATGGTAGACACACTGTGTGTGTGTGTGTGTGTGTGTGTGTAAGCTACTGACAACATCACGCAGTGTGGGTGTCCAAGCTCTTGGTTACATCTTTCAGTGTGTGTACCATATACTGGCCACATCACACACCGTGTCAATGTCCCCATCAAACACTGTGTCAATGTCCCCATCAAACACTGTGTCAATGTCCCCATCAAACACTGTGTCAATGTCCCCATCAAACACTGTGTCAATGTCCCAATCAAACACTGTGTCAATGGCCCCATCACACACTGTGTCAATGGCCCCATCACACACTGTGTCAATGGCCCATCACACAATGTGTCAATGTCCCCATCAAACACTGTGTCAATGGACTCATCACACACTGTGTCAATGGCCCCATCACACACTGTCAATGGCCCCATCACACACTGTGTCAATGTCCCCATCACACACTGTGTCAATGACCCCATCACACACTGTGTCAATGGCCCCATCACACACTGTGTCAATGGCCCCATCACACACTGTGTCAATGTCCCCATCACACACTGTGTCAATGGCCCCATCACACACTGTGTCAATGGCCCCCATCACACACTGTGTCAATGGCCCCCATCACACACTGTGTCAATGGCCCCCATCACACACTGTGTCAATGTCCCCATCACACACTGTGTCAATGGCCCCATCACACACTGTGTCAATGGCCCCATCACACACTGTGTCAAGGCTGCTGATCTGAACACACCACAACAAACACCTCACTCGGCTCCATCAACCTCACGCTTTTAATGACAGAAAAACCATTGATGTTTTTCTTGCGTTCATCCGCGTAATGTTATTGATCTATTTATCGTAAAGTATATTTGTTTATCCTCGTTGCTGCGTTTGTTGTTATATTTGCGTTATATGTAGTTAAGTGGTAATCTTTGCGTTATAGTTATCGGTTAAGTTGTTATCTTTGCGTTATAGTAACTGGTTAAGTTATCTCTGAGTTATGTGGTTAAGTTGTAATCTTTACGTTATTCTAAGCTGTTATCTTTGCGTTACAACTGTCGGTTAAGATATATTCTTTAAACTCTAACAAACTATAGTTATAACTCCAATAATATGCTAATAATAATTGGGCAATATTTAATAACTGGGTCATAACAATTAGTCATGCCTTAGCAACTGAGTTATAATAATTAACTATAATAATTCGGTTACGACAGTCATGTTTCCATAATTGAGTTACGACAGTCATGTCTTAATAATTGGGTTACGACAGTCATGTTTTAATAACTGGGTTACGACAGTCATGTTTCCATAATTGGGTTACGACAGTCATGTTTCCATAATTGGGTTACGACAGTCATGTTTCCATAATTGGGTTACGACAGTCATGTTTCCATAATTAGGTTACGACAGTCATGTTTCCATAATTGGGTTACGACAGTCATGTTTCCATAATTGGGTTACGACAGTCATGTTTCCATAATTGGGTTACGACAGTCATGTTTCCATAATTGAGTTACGACAGTCATGTTTTAATAATTGGGTTACGACAGTCATGTTTCCATAATTGGGTTACGACAGTCATGTTTCTATAATTGGGTTATAACAGTCATGTTTTAACTGAACGAGGGGGAAATACTGTCTCCGTCATTTCTATCTTGATCCGGAGATTGTTAATGGAACTTCTAAAGTCTAAGATAGCTTAGGTTTAGCCTTTTTCTTTTTTGTTTGTTTTAGAATTATAAATGGCGCCGTCTTAGTATTTTTAAGAGTCTGAAATAAAAGACATTATTTTGGTGTTTTTTTAAGTCTGAAAAGCGTTTTTTTTTTTTTTGTAATTTTTTTAAAGTCTGAGAAGCGTCATTTTAGTATCTTTAAAAATCTAAAGAGCATAGTTTAGCCTTTTTAAAAAGTCTAAACACATTATTTTAGCATTTTTAAAAGCTTAAACAGCATTATTCTAGTTTTTTAATAGCCTAAACAGCATAATTCGAGCATTTATAAAAGTCTAAAGATCCCCATTTAAAAGTCTATAGAGCACCATTTAAATAACAAAAAAAGGCACAATACCGTGACTGGAACAATACACACACAACCCGCACATATAAAAGAGAGGAGCTTACGACGACGTTTCGGTCCGACTTGGACCATTTACAAAGTCACACTAACACACAGAGAATGAATGAATGAATAAATACAGGCAAGATCCCAATGGGATGAGCGGAGAAGACGGTACAGACGAAGAATAGCGCTGGAGAGGAGTCTTCTTAGTCGTAGAAATAGAGCCAGGGCTTAACCCAGCAGCTAAGGCGATCGTGGGGCAGACTTGAGAACAGGAATAGCAGGCTCTCCTGTTGATGAGACTTCTTAGTGATTTGTGATAGTGGAGTCGTCGTCTGCATTCTTGATGTAGTTGAATGTTGATGTGGGGATCAATTTTATATACGTTCGTTTGTAGTTAATACGAGAGTCTTTTACTATCTGTTCTAAGATTTCGATGAGTTCAGAAACAGATGCGTAGGGGTAACCTTTGTTGGTGAACTTAACGTCCCCCTGACGTATATACGAACTCAAGGTGGCTGGATTTACATCAATGGTAAAGTTCCTGTTGTGTACATAGTAGACGATGTTTTTCCATTTGAGGGTGCGGCTGGTTGTGTCTTGTACTAACTCGTAGTGTGAAGCAAATGTTGGTGTAGGCGGTGATGTTCTGGTCGTCTTAGCAGGAGTGGATAGTGTGGTTGTGGAGGTATCTGAATGGGCGGCGGCTGTTGAGTTTGCAGTAGGCTGGGAGGTCCCTGATTTGTTGGTTCTGGAGTCTTTTGGAGATATCAGAGGCATTTCATTGGTTGTGAATGGAGTGCCGTGACTGGAAATAAGTGGTGTTGGTTGTGATGGTGGTGGAGCAGCGTCGTGAGATTGATTTGCAGGTGGAGAAACGATGACAGGTTGTTGGTTATTGTTGAGTATCAGTGAAGATGGTGGAGATGTTGGGAATTTGAACTCTGGCATGTTATTTAACTTGAGGAGTTCATTTATGGATGAGTTGAAGGTTCCAGGAACAGCAGCATTGTGCATATGAGCATATATCATACAGTAGTATATGGTGGTTGGGTCACAATCAGGTGCGATGGTGGCAGTGGAGGGTTGATTCGAAGCTTGGAGAATTTTTGTTGTGGTAGCTTGTAGTTTCGTAATAGCAGCATAGGTGGGTGATTTTGAAGATGACTTTTTCTGTGCTACTTCTTGGGTCTTCTTCATAATGTCTTTTCTATTTGGACATTTAGCGGCTAGAGTGTGATGATCGGTGCTTTTACAGTTGAGACAAGTTGGTGTTGGAGGTTCAGAGACGGGGCATGACCGAAAATCATGTCCTTCATTACCACATGTTGTGCAAAACTTCCTGTCCTTCACTGGACAGTCTCTGGTGTTGTGTGCATAAGAGTAACAATTCCAACATTGAGGAATGTAATGGTATCTCTCAGCTTCGATGTGTGTGGGGCTGATGAAGTAATAAAATACTGCAATACCATCAGCCAATGCAGTGGCAGCCATATTTACATCGGTGAACGTGATTTTGAGCATGGATGGAGCTGTAGGTATTTTCATAATGCTCTCGACTTTGGCCCATGAGTTTTGATTTTCAATGGACGTCTTGAGTTCGTCTATAGGTTGAACTGTAAGAAGCTTATCAAGTTTCTTAAGGAAGACTGACCTTCTTGCCCTGAGAGCTGGAGATGACATGACAGTAAATCCTCGACCTGCTAGAGTGGTGGTGGCTGTTGTAGTGAGTAGCTTTTCTGTTTCTTCATCGTCGCTGCACACTACAATAAATGCTTCCTTCAGGGTCAGTATGGTGTTGAACTTCACTTGTAACACACTTCTAACGCAAATTGCTAGAGCAAGTTTTGAAGAATCGTTCACAGTGCCACTGTTTGGTTTGATCTTGACTCGATTTCCATAGCTCATCGTGATGTCCAATTTAGGATGGTGATGACTGTATAAAATTCCCCTCCCCAACGGGGATCGCAGGGAGACTGAATGCCAAGAATCAGAGCTGCTGGAAGATCAACACGACGAGCAGGACAAACACAGATGCCATGACGATGTTGTTATTGTTAGGCTAAGACGATGACGAGGAGTAAGACGATGATGTTCACAATCTTGATGACTGCTGACTGATGTCACACTCTAGTCATATTCTAGAGGAGCACTGCAATGAGGCTAGCGGCCCGCAAGGGTGGGCCGCTAGCCCACCCAAGCGGGTGGGGAGGAAAGGAAAGGCGAATAAAATAAAGGACAAATACAAGGCAAAAGAAAGAAAGAAAGGAAAACCTATAGGAGGAAAAAGGAGTCTTTCTTTCTTTCTTTTGCCTTGTATTTGTCCTTTATTTTATTCGCCTTTCCTCTCCCCCCCTTGGTGGGCTAGCGGCCCACCCTTCAGGCCCTAGCCCATTGCAGTGCTCCTCTAGAATATGACTGTCTCCACTACCATTACTACTACTACCACTTCCACTACTTACTTCATTAGTACCCCACTCTCTGGTACCCTCCCCTGTCTGCCTGCCTATAAATACCCCTTCCCCCGTCTCTGTGTGTTTCTTCCAACACTACATCTCACCTGGCCCTATTACAGGCTCTGATCACATCCCAGTCATCTTACACATCTCTTCCAACCCTATCCTCATCCCAGCAAGACCTTCCTTCTCCTACAAGAACGCTGACTGGGATGCTTTCAAGCAACACATAGATAATACTAACCTCACCTATGACTACAACAACAAACCTATCTCTGACATTGACACTCAACTTGATCTCATCCAAGACACCATTACACAAGCAGCCAACTCCGCAATACCAAAGACAACTCACACCACTCGTTATTCTTTCAAACCCTCAATCAGAACAAGAAGATTAATTATCTGCTACCACAACCGCTTCCTCTACAACACACATAGATTTAATCAAGTCCGATTAGATCTCACTTACCTCAGAAACAACATTCTACACAGTCTAGACCAAGACCACAACTCTCAATGGTCACAGCTCATACTACAAGCAGACAAACAGCGAATTATAAACTCCAAAGACTTCTGGAACTTTATAAAAAAAATCCGAGGTACCACACCCACCAACAAATTCAAACACATCACCCACAACAACACACACATCTCAGACCCGCAGGCTGCTACAAACATCTTCAAACACATCTGGGAGAACATCTTCCACCCTCACCCACCCCACCCTAACGCCATCCAACACATTCAGAACATAGAACACTGGAACACTACACACACACACGAAACAACACCAGACAGCCACATCCATCTGGACTCCCTTACTTCCTCCCAAGAACTCGACACTCCTTTCACCAACACAGACATTAAAACTCTCCTCAGACACCTTCCTCCCAAGGCTCCTGGTGCCTCTGGCCTAAATCATATTATCCTAAAACACCTTCCTGACTCTATCATTACTTCCTACACAAACCTCCTCAATGCCTCCCTTGCTTCTGGTTACTTCCCTTCACTCTTCAAAGCTGCTACCGCTATCCTCCTTCCCAAACCCAATAAAGACCACTCTGACCCTAGAAACTATCGCCCTATCAGCCTCCTCGAAACATTAGGTAAACTCTTTGAAAAACTTATCAACCATCGTCTTCGCAGATACCTGGAACACAACTCACTTCTTTCTAACGGCCAGTTTGGCTTCAGAACTCACAGATCTACACAGGATGCCATTAACATCATTCTCAACTACATCCACATAAACACAAAACAAAGAAACAGGACAGCCCTGGTTGCAAAAAACGTTGAAAAGCTTTTGACACTGTCTGGCATGTAGGGCTCAAACACAAACTCTGCACTAACTTTAACCTGCCTCTCACTACTCGAAAACTCCTCTGCAACTTCCTTGACGGCCGCACCATGAGAATCAAATTCCAAGGCTGCTACTCTGACTACTTCACACTAAATGCTGGAGTACCCCAGGGATCTGTCCTCTCCCCTACCCTCTACATTTTATACACTAACGACATTCCAACACCTGTATACCACAACTCCATCACACTATCCTATGCAGACGACATTACACAACTCACCACTCACGCCAATATAGATACACTCTCACACAAAACACAGAATGAGGTCGACAGGATTGCCTTCTGGGAACAAAAATGGAGGATCAAAACCAATGCAGCTAAATCCAGCATTACATATTTTAACTATAGGAAACGTGATCCTCCATTACCTGTCGAGCTCAGAACAGCTGACACCCGCACCTACATCCCCATCACACAATCTGTCACAGTCCTTGGCATTAATCTTGACTACCTTCTTTGCTTACACAGGCACATTCACTCAAAGCATGCAGTAGCTAGTAAGGCCCTTGCGGGCCTCTACAAGCTGAAACATGCCTCCCAACGCACCAAACTACACCTCTATAAATCCCTAATACGCCCTCTGATAACTTACTCTCCTCTAGCCCTCTCTCTTGCAGCCAAAACAAACTTACTTAAACTGCAGCGTGTCCAGAACAAGGCTCTGCGCTGGGTGCTTGATGTCAGATGGGAAGACTTCGCCACAAGCGAGTCTCTCCATGCCCAGTTAGACATCCCTGCGCTGAATATGTACTGGAAGACTCTCAGTGACAGACAGATAGACAAACTTGAGACACAACATGACTACTGGACCTCTCTCCTTGACGAAGACATTCGTAGACCCACAAACCAACACAACCTTTTCTATTCCTTGTATGATCCTGCTCCTAACCCTATTTACAAATAACCTTTGATTCTATGTCAGATACCTTGAGCTGTTCGCCCCTCTGACCCACTTTAGCCTTAGCTGCTGGGTTAAGCCCTGGCTCAACTTCTACACTCCTCTCTAGCGGTAATCTTCACCTGTCCCGTCCTCCCCGCTCACCCCACAGAAGTCTCATCAACAGGAGAGCCTGCTATTCCTGTTCTCAAGTCTGCCCCACGATCGCCTTAGCTGCTGGGTTAAGCCCTGGCTCTATTTCTACGACTAAGAAGACTCCTCTCCAGCGCTATTCTTCGTCTGTACCGTCTTCCCCCCTCATCCCATTGGGATCTTACCTGTACTTATTCGATTCGATTCGATTCTGTGTGTTAGTGTGACTTTGTAAATGGTCCAAGTCGGACCGAAACGTCGTCGTAAGCTCCTCTCTTTTATATGTGCGGGTTGTGTGTGTATAGCACCATTTAAAATTTATATAAAATCCTGAGGTATGTTATTTTGGCCTTTATAAAAGTCTAAAATAGCGTCTTTTTCCGTTTTAAAAATCTAAAAGAAAGGCCATTTTAGCTTTTTTTGCAGTAATATGTTGCATAAGGTCACCTAGCAGTTGAGCAGTGTGTTAAGTAACCTTTTAGTCCGTACTCGCCTGGGCGCGGCCCTCAACGAAGTCATTATGCAAATACGAGTGTTTAAGAAGGTCGAGCAAGCTCACACCCCCTTGACGCCGCCGGCCTGCACGAGCCTCAAGCCACCAAGAATGTTGCTCTGTGCGCTTTTCCCAGCGTTGTGATTTAGGGAAGCTTGGGAGAAAGAGGGTAATGGAGAAACGCAAGAGCCATCCCCCCCGAATTTCGGGGGGCATGCGGGGGTTAGCGTTGCCGTCAGCGCCGGTTGCTAACGAACTCTCGTTGGTTTCTTGTAGGGATGTGTTTTTACTTTGCTCTCTCTCTCTCTCTCTCTCTCTCTCTCTCTCCCCACCCGCAATGACCCACACCACTCAGTAGCCAGGTCAAGGCCGCGCGTATCACCGATATATGTGTGTGTGATATATATATATATATATATATATATATATATATATATATATATATATATATATATATATATATATATATATATATATATATATATATTAGAGAGAGAGAGAGAGAGAAAGAAGAGAGAGAGAGAGAGAGAGAGACAGACAGACAGACAGACAGACAGAGAGAGGGACAGACTAAGAAAATTAATTATTCAGACAAGTAACTGACTAGCGCCCCCCCCACCGGACCTCACTGACTTACTACTGATCTAAGTTATCACCTTCATTATGCTAGAACCCTCACACTTTCTACCCACACCTAGTGTCTGTATACCCCAGCTTAACAATGAAACTAGTAATTTTATAACGCAGCTCTATACTGTTACCATTAATTATGACACTATAACGAGCTCTGTGCTCTAAAACACCACAGCTAAGAACTGGACTAGGAACACATCCCAAGGCTGAGAGACTGACCACCTCAAAGACTATAATAATAGTTTATTTGGACATGATACAAAGAATTACATTTGGTTATTGAGATTACATGAGGTGTACATGCCAAAAGCCCCTAATATGCAGGGCTGATGGACTTATCACATCTTTACATCTTTATATTTATTCACCTCTGTAATCGACTGATGAAGCCTATTGTGTACTTGAAATGTGTCAGGGATAAAGATACCTAACTGATGTGCATGTGTCTTATCTCCTTGTCACGGGAACAACGTTTCGCTCTACGCCCCTTCCATCCCCCTTCACCTCTTCCTTCCCTTACATCCCTTCCCAGGAAGGAGAGCAGCTTATGAGCTGGTCAAAGGTCATGTCAAATCAACCAGAGAGTGCATGTAGGGCCACTGACCTTCTTGCTCTAACCTTTCATAGCTGAGGAGGAGGAGGAGGAGGAGCAGGGAGGTGTTGTTCTTGGCAAAGGAAGGGGTCTTATGGTGGATAGTTAGTTATCTCTAAGTTTGGGAAGGAGGATAACAGAGTAGCGCAGTCAGGATATCAACATGGGCGAGGAAAGACCTCAGAGATCATAAGGTGCTGAAAATGTCCAAGAAATGGTCCTTAAAAGCGTGATTTTTAGTATGTACGTCAAATCTCTTTAAGGTATCTAGCCATTTGAAAACATTTTTGCATCTGGGGGAGCTTCAGCCACCCCTGGCCCCCCCCCTCCGTGGCTGCGACTTTGAACGGATCCAAGAAAAAAAAAGTCACAGGAAAAAGTCACAGAAAAAAGTCACAACCTAACCTAATGTGACCTTTTTTTCCTGTGACTTTTTCTTAGCCAAAATTATGATTTATTTTCTGACTTTTTTTTCCTGTGACCTTTTTGCCGGACACCCACTGAACACAGGTCATGGCTGATGAGGAGAGCGAAACGTTGTCATAATAAAGGCGCATGCTGCACCTGCGTACATTTCCTAAACTTCTTGAACACAACGCCCTCCATCATATTAACCCACGAAAACGTTTGATATTTAACGAATGTTTTTGTAAGTGTTGGGAAAGCTTATACGCATGCAATACGTCCTTAAAGATCATGAATTGCTGTGCACAAAGGAGTGGCAGTGGAGTTAGTGACCCCGAGTGAGGAATCAGGTCAAGATGATGAAATGCAGCAGTACTCTGAGAGAACTCCTAAGACACTAAGTACGTGGAAATAGAGTGAACTACAAACACTCGTGAGTTGTATTCGATGTGTGTACTCGTTATGTACTCAGCGAGCTGTACGCAACAAGCTGTACCTGCTGAGGGTAGAGCTATAGGTCCAAAGTCCCTAGTTTTTAACCCTTGTGAGTGTGTGCCTCACCAGTCGAGTGCAGGGATGAGTTGCGATCCTGAAGACTGTGAAGGGAAATTCTGAGGTAATCAGTCCCTCAGCCTAATGGACATGCTGCATGCTTGAAGACTGTTCTCAATATTCAGTGTACAGCATCTTCACCCTCCCGGCGTTGATGCTGCCATCTAGTCTCCTATGCTA
Organism: Cherax destructor; assembly: GCA_009830355.1. Lineage (NCBI taxonomy): Eukaryota > Metazoa > Arthropoda > Malacostraca > Decapoda > Parastacidae > Cherax > Cherax destructor. Next base: position 70,663 of record WNWK01004854.1, read on the forward strand.
CTTCATACTAAAAAAAAAAAAACTGTTACGTTTGCTTCCACTATTTTATGCCCCTTATTTCTGTTTTTACTGACCCCTAAACGGAAGAAGTATTTCCTAGAATCTCTGTCGAAAGTGATTTTCTTTATATTAAGACTAATAAAGACACAACATCGTGGCAGGAACATTCACCAAACACTCGCCTTTAGGAGTTAGTTAGTTTGATATCTTTATTATGCACCCCATACCCATCCTGTGGGCGGTAGTCAAAATATTACAGAGGTACATAATGGGTCCAGGGACTGGACCCCTTAGGAAAGGAACCTTATGACAACGCTGTTCCTCCCTTAACCACTGTCAAGTAACACTGTTGCTGTTCCTCTCGTGTCAGTCTCTTCTTATCCGCCCTGTCATTGCCACTAAGCATCTTATACGTCGTGGTTATATCCCGCCATTTTTTATATACCTATAACCTGTGTGTAACTACAAGACTGGTGCTAATGATCGTGGCGTCCCGTCTGCTGTAGTAAAGTTGTCGTTCATAAAGTTTATAAAGATATTCTAATAATTACAGCACAAGTTATTGCCCCAATGTTTCCCTGCACTGTTTTTTCTTTCTTTTAGTTTTAAATGTGGCCTCTTTTCCTTACAGCTGAGTACCAAGAAATCTTCCTTGTCTAGTTTCTCGCATATATGATGTCTTTCTTCTGTCTTACAATGAGGCTACTTCCAGTGCCTTACTCTTTATGTTATTCAATTTTGCTTAACTCTGGAAATCATGTACGTGTGTGTGTGTGTGTGTGTGTGTGTGTGTGTGTGTGTGTGTGTTTACGTGCGCGCGCGCATAAACAAAATATGTACATAGCAGACACACATTGAATTAAACATGCAGATCAACGTCTTGAAATTCTCTGACCTCATTATCGCTGCTTGACCCCCCCCTCCTCCTCCTCCTCCTCCTCCTCCATAAAGCACCATCCAGCTGGCCATTTCATTGACAACATTTAACCCTGAGCGCACTCCTATGGCGTGGTGCCAACATTAGCAAGCACACACACACACACACACCTTGCAAGCTTCTCTTGAGACAACGTTTTGCTCTATGTAGAACTTTACAGAGAGCGAGACGTTGTCCCGATATAAAAAACAAACTGTTCTACAACGTCTTTTCTTCACCGACCTTGAGTGTCAACTGTGCCAATATTGAGCCTCTAGCAGCAGTGCCCCACCCTGCAAGAGGGCGCTCTCTCCGCATAAATGCCACGCTTGATCTTATCAGTAACACCTTGTAGATGAGTAAGACACATGCGCAACACTTAGGTATGTAAGTGTTGCATATGTGTGTGTCTTATTCATCAACTTTTATTGCATCGTGTGTCATTTATTGTACAGTAACACCGAGTCAGGTCGACGTGGAGAGTAAGACGGAACATCATGTAGCATTGTGTCCTAACTCTCTAGTCTCACTCTCATCTTAATTCTCTTTTCTCAGTGCTATCCATTTTTTTTTCGCACACACACAGGTGCCATTGCTGATACCACCAGCACATCTTGAGTGCCACACACACACACAGGTGCCACTGCTGACACCACCAGCACACCATGGGGTGCCACACACACAGGCACCCGAGCGAGTCAAGGTCACACCAGGCGCAGGCAAGAGTATAACGTGACGATACGTTTGATTAACTAAACAATTACAACCATGTGCAAATGAATTTACTGAGACCTTGTCTCACCCAGGTGCTCAGTGACTGTGTACCAGGGACACGAGGAACTGTATGAGGAAATGAGTGGGAGGCGAGGATTGGGAGAAGGAAAGACTGGGAGGAGAGCGAGATTAGGGAAATGCTGAAAGATGATGGAAGGATTGGAATAAGAGGATAGGATTGAGAGAAGACTGGGTAAAGAGAGAAGGATTCGGATGAGAGGGAAGGACTGGGAGGAGAGGGAAGGACTGAGAGGAGAGGGACGGATTGAGAAGAGAAGGGAAGATTGGGATGAGAGGGAAGGATTGAGAGAAGGGAAGATTGGGGAGAGAGGGAAGAGGGGGAACTGAGAAGAACTGGGGGAAGAGGAGACGAAGGGAAGAGGGGGTGAAGGGATAGGTGTAAGTGTAGGGGACTTTAAGGGAGGGGAGTGAGCTAAGGGAAAAGGGGTACGGAAAGGGACCTGAGGGAAGGGAAAAAACTGGATAAAGGGGAAAGTTTGGAATATCGGATAGGGAGAAGGATAAGGAAAACAAATATAAGAAGAAGAGCCAAGTGTGATACAATAAAAATATTCAGAGTGCGTGAAAGGAAAAATATTAATTAGAAGAGAAAATAGCAAGGAAAAAAGTAAATGAAAAATAGAAATATAAAAACACCACAAAAAGAAAAGTGGGAGAAAACCCCCCTGAAGGACGAACCAGGGAGGAGCAGAGGGAGGTAGAGAAAGAGAGAGAATGAAGCAAAGTGGACGAAAGGAATAAGGGAGAAGCGTAGAAGGATAGAGGTGGGTAGAGCAAAGGTGGGAAGTGTACTATGGAAGAGGATATGTAAATATGACCACCAAACACTGCTTGCTCTGTGTGTATGTGTGTGTGTGTGTGTTTGTGTGTGTGTGTGTGTGTGATGATCGTCCCAGATTACACGTGTAGACCTCACGAACACCTGACCACTCACGAGCATGCACACTACCAGCCACTCACAACACGTACAACGCACCGCTCTCTAATTAACAAAAATATGAACACACACACACACACACACACACATACACACACATATATATATATATATATATATATATATATATATATATATATATATACATTTATATAGTATACCTTTACCTTACCTTTAAAGAGTTTCGAGAGTTTCATGTATATATACTATTTAAATGTGTAAAGTATCTATCAGTGTGCATACTTTGATGTTCCTCAATATATTACCCGTGTGAATACTTAATACTGTGACTATCGTAATCTGACCGAGAATTCATCTCCGGTGAGTTGTGGAGTAAAACTGTATTGCGCAATGTGATCTCTCTCTCTTTCCTCTCACTTTCATTCTCTCTTTCCTCTCACTTTCATTCTCTCTTTCTCTCTCTCGCTCAATCATCAGTAAGATATATGTGAGGTCTCTTGTACTGACCGTATATAGGAGAAGCCAAGATATATACAAATTTACTTTCGACCTCTGGACTATGATAAGGTGAGGCACGAACATGCTGGCTTGTCAAGCCTCTGCTTGACTGGTTTACAGGCTTGAACGTCTATCGACTACACAAAGGGTCATTAAGGCTGCATGTCACCCCACTAGTCAAGGACACAGCAATCCTTAATGTGGAGCTTAAATGACCTCTGGTGAATGTGTACATAGTGAGGTACGTGGTAACCCAGGTGTGCGTGCACCGGTGCTCTCAGACCCAGGTGTGCGTGCACCGGTGCTCTCAGACCCAGGTGTGCGTGCACCGGTGCTCTCAGACCCAGGTGTGCGTGCACCGGTGCTCTCAGACCCAGGTGTGCGTGCACCGGTGCTCTCAGACCCAGGTGTGCGTGCACCGGTGCTCTCAGACCCAGGTGTGCGTGCACCGGTGCTCTCAGTGCATAGATTCAAGAGTGATATACTCATGGGGATATACGAGTACATAAAAGTTCAAGGCTATGGTTTCTCCTTATAGCTTTTCCAAGCGTCGGGGGTCTGTGTCGTTGACGAAACGCTGCAGAGAAAGCTGTTAGAATAACGTTTCGCTCTGTGTAGAGCGCCATCAAGACGTGCAGTAATTACCCGACTTTCATTCGAAGTGGTAAAGCTATAAAATAAGATGGAAGTGTTGTTGTAACAAAAGCTTGCTCTGCAACGTGTGTCTTGTCAACATTGTCAACGGTAAGTCATTTGGGTCGAGTTGCGTCATGCGTTTATGTTGCAGGTGAATACGTGAATCAATGTACAAAACACATGCAACACATAATACAATAAGTAAACAATATATCAACAATGCGATAAATGCAAAAATGAACAAGACGATAAACAGTGCATAATTAATAATTAGAAACTGACAGTTTCTAAAAAAAAAAAAAAAAGATTTACAGTACGATAAACAACGTATGACGTAATTACTGTACATTTTTATTTCCGGGGATGCAAGGTTGGACTTACGGCACACTTGGTTGAACAAAGAGCAGAGTCATCATACTGGGTGTCCAGTAAGTCTGGAACCATATGATATGGAAGACTGTAACACTATCTCTGATAATATCATTGGTCGTGTGCTGGGTGACTGGATATCTCGTCTGGATTTGTGTTTCGTCTGTCAGTAAGAATAATGGCCACAGTATACTCCAGAGTGAGTCGAGTATCACTCCATGGTTGGAATGAAGAGAGAATGGATGTTTTCGGCTAACGCCATGGAAATATACCAGATCCAGGTTGTGAATCAGGTAGCAATTATTATCCAGTGTAGACGTCACTCACACTCTCACTGTTTCTCACACACACACACACACACACCAGGTCAAGGACTGGGTCACAGGGGGCGCTGACCCCGGGAACGACCTCCAGGTAAACTCTCAGGTAGTAATTCCAATATAAAAGAAATGACCATACAAATGTAAGAAGAGAAGAAGAAGAAGAAGAAGAAGAAGAAGAAGAAGAAGAAGAAGAAGAAGAAGAAGAAGAAGAAGAAGAAGAAGAAGAAGAAGAAAGAAGAAACTCTGAACAGGAAATAGTGGATCACAACAATGTATGGCCAAATCTTTTATTCAAGTTTGTAAAAAAAATACACAAAATATTAAAGACCAAATATAAAGAATGAAGGACAACAAGTTTATTGAGGGAAGGAGGGATTAGAAAGGAAGTCTCCTGTGCAGGTCGAAACGTGCTGGTCAGCTTCCTTACACCTCACAATTTCGATCCTACTTAGTCCAAGTCGGACCGAAACGTGGTCATACCTTTCAGTCTCCTATATACCGGTTATTTGTGTTTTGTTCCACTCACGGTACTGTGTCCTTTTATTTCTTCTCTAAATAAGTAGGTGGCTGGTGTGGGTTGCATCCCGGGGGCAAAAACAGCTTAAATGCAAATAACAGTAATGCTCCAAAACTACAAGTGTGCAATTAGAACACATTAACATACAATCACAAGCAATTAAGTTGTTACCTACGCGGCACTAACATGCTCCACTCCATAACAATTACACACAACAAGCTGTACTACTCCATCACCTGCTTACTGTACGACAATACTGCACCTTTCAAACTTGTTCACCTGTGTTTATTCATTCTAACTTAGTCTGAGTTACTGTACATTAGTAACATTCATACACACGCATACATTCAATACAATGGCAAACAGGCGATCTGAGCTAAAGATTTCCATCCCCATGTGGCTTCCAAGCGCTTTCGTGATTTCTCACATTATCAAGGAACTGTGGAAATAAAAGACCAACAGAAATGCACATGAGGACGAGATTACACCTCGTGGTCAACTTACAAACCTGACCTTTTTACGATAATGTAGATAGTCAAGGACCAGCATATATATGTCGTGCCGAATAGGTAAAACTTGCTATTTTGGCTTAAAAAGCAACGCTCATCTTGCCGAATAAGGCAAGCTAAAATTTGTGTATGCAATAATTTCGCAAAAATCATTCTGAACCTAACGAAAAAAATATATATTTTATTGTGTTTGTTTATTATTAAATTATTGTAAACTTATCTAAAATATATTTAGTTGGATCAGGCTAAATTAAATTGCGCTTATTATAATAAGGTTAAGTAAGGTTTTCCAATTTTTTGGGCACAAAACTATTCATTTTTACATTAACATAAATTAAAAAATATATATCTTAAACGTATAAGAGAAAATTTTAGAAATAACTTAATTTTAAATGAGTTTCTTGCTAATTGACCAGTTTTACCTATTCGGCACGACATATATATATATTATATATATATATATATATATATATATATATATATATATATATATATATATATATATATATATATAGTATATATATATATATATATTTACATATATATATTATATATATTCATATATATATATACTATATATATAATATATATATATATATATAATATATATATATATATATATATATATATATATATATATATATATATATATATAATATATATATATATATATATATATATATATATATATATATATATATATATATATATATATATATATATATATATATGTACCATATTATGTAATAAAATATACCTATTGGTAAAAAAAAAAAAGATGGGGTGGTAGGGGAAGTGGAATATTCAAATGGCTTCAGGAAGAAATTCAAATATTCTTCCTTCTTGAAGCCTTTTTAACCACTATATATATATATATATATATATATATATATATATATATATATATATATATATATATATATACATATTGTGTAGACTGGACTAATGCCTTGAAGACTTCCTTGAAATTCTGCTGTTTAGCATAATATTGTGGGGTCAAATGTTGTCCTGTGTGTGGGCAGGTGTTGTCCTGTGTGTGGGCAGGTTTTCTCCCGTGTGTAGGCAGGTGTTGGCCTATTTTTGTTAGCAGATGTTGGCCTGTTTTTGTGAGCAAGTAATTTCCTGTGCTGGGAAGGTGATGAACCCCACACATTTCATCTAAACATAGAAAACATCTTCGTTGAACCTTAAAGAAAGCTAGACGTATACCAGATGAATCTCACAATGCACAGCATATTAGGGCTTTTGGCATGTACACCTCATTTATACCTAACTATGTATCATTGTATCATGTCTACCTAACTATATATCATTGTACCATGTCTAAATAAACTACGTATTATTATTATTATTATACTCTTCAAATAAAGCCTCCGTTGAGCCCTTGAGTGACTCAGTGGCAGCCCCTGGATAAAGTCACTTCCTGAGGTGGGAGCAGAAGTGCTGGGAGGAGAGGTGGGCGCCGTGACCACAGCCGTTCAAGAGAGTAACTGTACTCTTGTTTGCGTTTCACCTCGTTCCACCCTGGACGGGCGTAGTGAGTAATGAACGTCAGACGCTTAAGTGTTCAACCTGAACACTGAGAGCATAAAAATTACATCCACAACAGTCTGATAACCAGCAAGCGCTTCTTTCTATTGTGAAATGAACACCGTACGCTAGTGTTCAAACTGAACACTGATAGCATAATGCTGCACCTTTAACATTTTGATAACCAGTAATTGTCTCTATGATGACTTTACAATTATTAGTAACGTGAGTCAGGATGATGATATGGTGAATGAGGTGCCGGTGAGTCAGGATGATGATATGGTGAATGAGGTGCCGGTGAGTCAGGATGATGATATGGTGAATGAGGTGCCGGTGAGTCAGGATGATGATATGGTGAATGAGGTGCTGGTGAGTCAGGATGATGATATGGTGAATGAGGTGCCATATCTCGTCGTCCCTGACAGTGACACATATATATTTGATTTTACCATTGTTTCTCCCCTATATCTGCCTGATGCGAATTCAGAGAACAGAAGGAACTGCCCTGGTACGATCTACTGGCTCATCTGGCTGCTTTTGACTCGTGTTTGATGTTATCAGTGAATGTGTAATGTTTATCTAGCGAGTGTAATGAAGATCACGAGACAGGTCGTCACTCACCTCCCGCAGGGCGGGAACAGACACCTGTTGCTACCTCACTGAGGATTACAAATACCTGTCATCCCTCGTTGTGAGGGTATTCAACCACCTGTTACCCAATTTCTATATAAATGAATCCCGATAATACCCAATCAGACGACTGAGTCCGACTAGCATACCAGCGGCCTGAGGCCCACGGCTAATACATTCGCATTTGTTAATTAACAGACACCACGATGTACAGCAGCGCATGACAGCGGTGCTGGTGGCAGCCTCGCCACCACAGGGGCCAGTGGCGCCACTGAATGAATATTAATGACATAAGTTTTATGTGGGGTTTTTCTCCTTTACAAAAGACAACAGTAACGGTGGTTACTTTGGAACAGATTTACGTCAGTAGTTGCGTGTTCCTCCCCAAGCTACCTACCGCATTTTATCCTCAAAGAACGGGATGCTTCAGAGGGGCCACGCCCACGGACCACGCCCACTGACCACGCCTACTACACTAGACAACACCTCATGAGTCACGAAACAAGAAGATAATCGCGAAGTTTCGCACGTCCCCAGAGTGTTAAGTAGGGTACTTTACCCTACTTACACTCTGAAGAGGGAGAGTATGAAAGTGCACGAGATCATGCAGTGAGAGTGCGTGTTGAGTGGAGGTGCACTCAGCTGGTGCACCAGCGACCTTCATGCATTCTGGTCAGCGTGTAAAAAAAATTGAAGACCCGGGAATATCTGTCCTGGGAGGACCCTCGGGGCCGCTGCATCACAGACACCAGGACAGAAGGATGGAGGAGGGAAAAAAGAAGAGGTGAGCAAGAGGAAGAGGACGAGACGAAACGGGAAGACGAAGTGGTGGAAAGAGAAAGGAAAAAAGATCAGCATCTAAAGGAAAGGAATTACCTGAGAAATATCTGTCAAAAGGCCTTATGGTCTGATATAAACCTTGGTAACTGGTACCGACGGCCGGTTTAAGAAAACACTAGGACATATTTATTAGAAAACGTTTCAGTCCTGGGACCTTGATCAATTTCAGAAATGATCAAGGTCTCAGGACCGAAACGTCTTATAATATGTCTTAGTGTTTGCTCACGTGTTTTTATAAACCTCAAGAACTCACTGACAATTATCAGGTCGAGAAGTCTGATAGAATAGCAGAAGGCTCTCACCCCATCCTCCACTCCCCACACCTACACTGCTACTATGAAAAAAAGTTAATATGCCTTGATGCTACTGAAGGGTTCTTGATCCGAGGATAGGCTGTACAGCCTTTGCGGGTTTAACACTTGCACGTGATTTTAACAGTTCATGGTTCCGTGCTTCCGTAAGCAGAAAGAGTCATTTACCCACAACTGTGTTGCCTCACCTGCCTTGGAGTTCCCGTACAATATTTCAAATCTAATCAAAAGAAAAAAATATTCCATTCACAGGGCGTGGCTAAGCTCATGAGATCCTTCAGTACCTGGGGACTGGGAGGATCCTTCAGCACCTGGAGACTGGGAGGATCCTTCAGCACCTGGAGACTGGGAGGATCCTTCAGCACCTGGGGAGTGGGAGGATGCTTCAGCACCTGGGGACTGTGAGGATCATTCAGCACCTGGGAACTGGGAGGATCTTCAGCTCAGCACCTGGGGACTGTGAGGATCCCTCAGTACCTGAGAACTGTGAGGATCCTTCAGCCCCTGGGGACTGGAAGGATTCTTCAGCACTTGGGACTGTGAGGATCCTTCAGCCCCTGGAGGCTTGGAGGATCCTTCAGCACCTGAGGACTGGGAGGATCCTTCAGCACCTGGGGACTGAGGTCCAGCCTGAGATCTGAAGATCCTTCAGCCCTGGGGACTGGAGGATCCTACAGCACCTGGGGACTGGGAGGATCCTTCAGCACCTGGAGACTGTGAGGATCCTTCAGCATCTGGGGACTGGAAGGATCCTTCAGCCCCTGGGGGCTTGGAGGATCCTTCATTACCTAGGGACTGGGAGGATCTTCAGCTTCAGCACCTGGGGACTGTGAAGATCCTTCAGTACCTGAGGACTGTGAGGATCCTTCAGTCCCTGGGACTGTGAGGATCCTTCAGCATCTGGGGACTGTGAGGATCCTTCAGCACATGGGGACTTGGAGGATCCTTCAGCCCCTGGTGACTGTGAGGACCCTTCAGCTTCAGCACTTGGGGACTGGGAGGATCCTTTAGCTCCTGGGACTGGGAGGATCCTTCAGTCTCAGCACCAGGAGACTGGGAGGAAATCAGTTTTGATCCATGAAAGAGTAGGATACACCCAGTTCCTTCGACATGTCATCCTCTTCAAGAAACGAGAACAAAACAAACTACACAGTCTAGTCTTTCCCCTCGCTAAGAATGACTATTTTAAGTGGTAAAAGTTATTTTTACTTGCAAAGGTCTTCTTAATGACGCAAATAGGTAAAAAAAAATCTTGTTTTTTGCACTTGCAGGGCAGCTGAGTGAAGAGAAACCATTAAGAACGACCCTGCAACACACATACATACACACACACACACACACACACACACAACACACGCCTCACCCAGGGGAAGGTGATCTGCTTAGTTAACTGGTCCCTTCTACCACTACCAGCATCTGCAGCCTAGTACCAGTACCTTGTAACCTTCCACCAACACCCGTAGCCTACCACCAGCACCTGTAGCCTACCACCGACATATGTAGCCTACCACCAGCACCTGTAGCCTACCACCATCATATGTAGCCTACCACCAACATATGTAGCCTACCACCAACATATGTAGCCTACCACCAACATATGTAACCTACCACCAATACCTGTAGCCTACCACCAACATATGTACCCTACCACCAACACCTGTAGCCTACCAACAACACCTGTAGCCTACCACCAACATATGTAGCCTACCACCAACATATGTAGCCTACCACCAACATATGTAACCTACTACCAACACCTGTAGCCTACCACCAACATATGTAGCCTACCACCAACATATGTAGCCTACCACCAACACCTGTAGCCTACCACCAACATATGTAGCCTACCACCAACATATGTAGCCTACTACCAACACCTGTAGCCTACCACCAACATATGTAGCCTACCACCAACATATGTAGCCTACCACCAACACCTGTAGCCTACCACCAATATATGTAGCCTACCAGCAACATATGTAGCCTACCAGCAACATATGTAGCCTACCAGCAACATATGTAGCCTACCACCAACATATGTAGCCTACCACAAACACCTGTAGTCTACCACCAACATATGTAGCCTACCACCAACACCTGTAGCCTACCACCAACATATGTAGCCTACCACTAGCACCTGAAGCCTACCACCAACATATGTAGCCTACGACCAACATATGTAGCTTACCACCAACACCTGTAGCCTACCACCAGCATCTGTAGCCTACCACCAACATATGTAGCCTACCACCAACATATGTAGCCTACCACTAACATATGTAGCCTACCACCAATATATGTAACCTACGACTTAACACATTAATTTCAGAGTAGCAACTTAAAACATAAACTTTAGAGTAGCAACTTAACACATTAACTTTAGGGTAGCAATTTAACACATTAACTTTAGGGTAGCAACTTAACACATTAACTTTAAGGTAGCAACTTGACACATTAATGAAGACATGTTTTTTAGGTTAGGTAAGGTTTGTCAGGAAACAGGACAAGTGTTTCCTGACTTTGGTCTTAGTCATATGATGACCCTCACCTAGAGCTTTTGGTCATCTGACTGAGGCCTTCCACTGGCTTACCGGTCCACCCCTTTAAAAATTAAAGTTATCGTTGAAGACAATGTATCACTATACTCATCTCGCTACATCTGGGGGCGGAACAAATCAGGTCAAGCATGAAGACAAAGTTACAAAACAAACTTTCACTGGAAAACGTTTCGCTGTGTAGAGCTATATCAAGTTTTGGTAAAGCTCTGCACAGTTAGATTGCTAGTGCATTCAGCTCACACACTGAGGTCCGTGGATCGATCCCCGGTACGAGTGGAAACACCAGGTCGTGTTTCCTTAAGACACCTGCTGGCCCTGTTCATCTAGCAGTAAAATAGGTCGACTGGTGTGGGTCGTATCCTGGGGACAAAATTGACCTAATTTGCCTGAAATGCTCTTCATAACAAGTACACGTACTTGTAGAAATAGATATTATTATTATTATTATTATTATTATTATTATTATTATTATTATTATTATTATGTATTCAATCACCGAGTGAGGTCGACCTCCGGGGTCCAGACGACCACTAGGTCGAAATCACTAACCTATTTCCACGTCTAGTGGGTGAGCTCTAGCTTTTGGCTCTCTCCTGAAGCTATATACTTGACGGTGCACTAAATCTCTAACTCCTTGGCACTGATAAAGCCCATAGCAGGCGAAACGTTTCCATAATGATGTTACGTAACGTTGTATAAATTTCTTTTTTTGTCCATTTATCTGTGTTGCTCACTTGAGACCAACCTTAAGACCCCTCCTGGATGCTGGCGAGTCCGTTGATGAGGTAAGACTATTCCAGCTCTTCTTCCTGTTCGTTGTATCTCTTGGCTAAATGATTATCAGATTTATTATTATTATTATTATTATTATTATTATTATTACTTTATTATTATTATTATGTTGTTGTTGTTATTATTAGTTATTATTATTATTATCATTATTTAATTATTATTTCCGTTATTATTATTATTATTGTGGGTTAACTTTCACTTCTACCTGTAATAGGAAACTACCTGTATAAATAAAGGATATAAATATATGGTGGAGAATATTCAGTGTGAGAGAAGCATGAGGATAAGTGAAACTGAAAAAAAAAATTGAATGGAGAGCATGACAGTGGAACAAAAATAGGCCAGAGAGAGAGACCAAACGACAACTGTTGTACTTCAAGGCGGGTAGTCATCACTCAGTTCACTCTGGCTGCACCTTTTTTTTCAGCGTGACTGGAACAGACATTTGCAATACGTTCTCACAACACATCCTGACCAGAGGTAACCTCTGGCTCCAGCTTAAATACGATTTTAAGAAATTTTCTGTCTATACTGTATGTTATCCAGTTTTTTTTAGGTTTGTCGTCTAAAAGCAAAATATAAACGATTATAAATGAACACGTAAAGGCGATATAAACTTACGAAGCCTGAACAAAGAATTATTATTCTTACATTCGTGAGGAAGCGTTAACCCTGTAGGGGCTATGCAGAGCCTGGGGAAATGGGAGGCAATCGGGTTCAATCCAAGGTAGAGGAAGACAGGTCAACTTCCTCTCTTCCTTTCTTTAAAGGAACTCTATAATTCTGAAACCAGTAGATCATTTACCATAAAAAAGATTTCACCAGCTTCATTTATTTCTAACATCACATCAAACAAGTGACGCTATGCTGTGTGTGTTCATTGCATCATGCAGTAACTTGCAACGTCTCTCAACACTGAAGTGCTGGCGGCGCTGAGCAGAGAAGCGTGAAATAAATCAGTCAAGTATTGGGAGTCTTCCTACGTAGCAACTTGCTTTCACTCTGCCGTCTCCCAGGTCTCCACCACCTCCTGGAGATTCTCTGCTTTTGTGTGCACTCACCTAATTGTGGTTGCAGGGGTCGATTCACAGCTCCTGACCCCACCTCTTCGATGATCGCTGCTAGGTCCACTCTCTCCCTGCGCCATAAGCTTTATCGTACCTGTGTGTGTGTGTGTTTGTTTTGTATGTGTGTGTTTTGTATGTGTGTCTGTGTATGTCTGTGCTCACCTTTTTGTGGTTACAAGGGTCGATTCTCTCCTCCCGGCTCCGCCCCTCCGCTGACAGCTACTGGGTTCACTCTCTCTTGGGTGGGTGAAGCCTATCACACCTATTCTTAAAATTATGTGTGGATCATTCCTCTATCATTCAACTTTCTGACCACTCTAACGGTAAAGAAGTATTTCCTAACATCCCATAACTCATCTGTGTTTTAACTTCCACTTGTTTGTGTGTGTGAACCCGACTGTTGTGTTAGAAGCTAAAACTCGCTATTGATTCTCTACAATAACGTGTAAACGAGCTGCTGTGTGTATGTGTCTTGAAGTTAGGAAGGCAGCAAGTTCTGCCAGTACTCCACAGTCAACAGGACAGGAGGGTAGGAGGTCTCAGGTCACACTCCAGCAGAGACAGACAGACAACGCCTACCCTTGCAACATCAAGACTAGTTTGTCGTACTGAGAAGAGCACTGCACCTCCTAACATAATGGAACCTAACCTAACCGAGCAACACCAAGAATATGGTGATGATAAGAGCGCTGCGCCTCCTAACCTAACCTAGGAGCATCAAGACTAGGGTAGTGCTGACGAGAGCGCTGCACCACACCACTGTAACACTGAGTGTAAGAGACAAACTAAAAAGGTTTTAAATTTCTCCCTCGAAGAAAGGGACTCGCCTTGATCTAAAAAATTGAACTCCCTTCCCTTCCTTCGATCAAACCTCATTATCTCTCTTACCATTCCCCGTGTACTGTATTACCCCTAAGGGTTTAATGCTTCCCTACGAATAGAATAATACTATAGGAAGGCTTATACATAGACATGGCTACAATACACGTGGTTACACACACACACACACACATATATACAAGGACAAAAGAAAAAAAGTCAAACTCTGGAACAGCAAGACTTAAATAAAGCTAAAATGAATTAATGACAAAAACGAACACAGTGTAATGTATCAGACTGGCTTTGGCTCCCACGACACTTCAACTCTCA
>WNWK01004854.1:90000-131107 GCA_009830355.1 Cherax destructor
CCATTATAGGATTAAAGTAACTTCCCATTATAGGGATTAAAGTATAATTCCCATTATAGGGATTAAAGATAATCCCTTTAGGGATTAAGTATAATTCCCATTATAGGGATTAAAGTATAATTCCCATTATAGGGATTAAAGTATAATTCCCATTATAGGGATTAAAGTATAATTCCCATTATAGGGATTAAAGTATAATTCCCATTATAGGGATTAAAGTATAATTCCCATTATAGGGATTAAAGTATAATTCCCATTATAGGGATTAAAGTATAATTCCCATTATAGGGATTAAAGTATAATTCCCATTATAGGGATTAAAGTATAATTCCCATTATAGGGATTAAAGTATAATTCCCATTATAGGGATTAAAGTATAATTCCCATTATAGGGATTAAAGTATAATTCCCATTATAGGGATTAAAGTATTTTTCTGTGAAGGTGAAAAGGTTACGTGGAGCCTTAATGGCGATAGGCTTTAAACCTCATTGACCATCCAACCTTAATGAAAAATTTCGCAAATTTAATAAGAGACAAATAAAAAACGAGGAAAGTATTGTAGTGATTGTATTTTTTCCTTGTACCGTGTGCACACCATTTTTTTAAATTTAACTTTCCATTGATTCTATTGCCGCTCAAGGAGGAGAAATGAAATTTGCGCCATTGGAAAAAAAAAAATAAGCCTTTTAGGCCGCCCTCCAAGTATTGCTGCCCTTGGCGGCGGCACCAGCTTCGTGGAATTTATAGTCTGATAACATAGATTATTTTCTCAACAAAATGGGCTTTATCAGTGGCGGGCTATCCTACTCTGAGCGATATTTACAGTGGGGGAGAACACTGTTAAAGTTTCCCTGACATATTCTGTAACACAGGATAGGTTTTTTTTTAAATTACGTGATGAAATGTGTCAGCCTTAACTGCAACACTTCGGTAGCGCAACGGGGATATTGATAAGTATTCCGCTGTACTCAGGTTTGAACCCAAGAAGAGTATGGTAGCTCTAGTTCTCTTGATCAAGAGCCCTTCAACGGCATCATGGCACCTCCTCTGAAGGGAAACTAAAGAGGAAATCTGCAGAAAGAACAAAAAAATCAATTGGTCACGTTACCTCATGTATCCTGTCCACACGAAATTCCTTTCAGAAGCTTGAGCGATACAAACGCACGTAGGA
Organism: Cherax destructor; assembly: GCA_009830355.1. Classification (NCBI taxonomy): domain Eukaryota; kingdom Metazoa; phylum Arthropoda; class Malacostraca; order Decapoda; family Parastacidae; genus Cherax; species Cherax destructor. Next base: position 91,173 of record WNWK01004854.1, read on the forward strand.
TGAACACAAGTTTAATCACTATAACACTCGAGTGACTGAACACAAGAGTTCTGTTAAAAATACAAAGATACTGTACATTAAGAGTTAGCCTGAAAATAAGGAATCATAATTCAAATAACAGAAAATTGTTGACACATTTACATACATACAGTATATCTATATCTATATTATATATATATATATATATATATATATATATATATATATATATATATATATATATATATATATATATATATATATATATATATATATATATATATATATATATATATATATATATGCGTGCGTGCGTGCGTGTGCGCGCGTGTCTGCATATGTTTTTAACACATCGACAGTCTCCCACAGAGGCAGGGTGACCTGAAAAAGAAGAAACACTTTCACCATAACTCACTCCATCAGTCTTGCCAGAAGCGTGCCGATACTACCTACCTGGAGTCTACCTGGAGGGTATTCCGGGGATAAACGCCCCCGCGGCCCGGTCCATGACCAGATCTCCCGGTGGATCAGGGCCTGATTAACGAGGCTGTTACTGCTGGCCGCACGTAGTCCAAAGTACGAACCACAGCCCGGCTGATCCGGCACTGACTTTAGGTATCTGTCCAGCTCCCTCTTGAAGACAACCAGGGGTCTATTGGTAATTCCCCTTATGGCTGGTGGGAGGCTGTTGAACAGTCTTGGGCCCCGGACACTTATTGTGTTTTATCTTAGTGTACTAATGGCACCCCTACTTTTCACTGGAGGTATGTTGCATCGCCTGCCAAGTCTTTTGCTTTCGTAGGGAGTGATTTATGTATGCAGATTAGGGACCAGTCCCGCTAGAATTTTCCATGTGTAGATTATGATGTATCTCTCTCGCCTGCGCTCCAGTGAGTACAAATCAAATGCTTCCAAGCGTTCCTAGTAGTTAAGGTGTTTGGAACTTATACGTGCAGTAAAGGTTCTCTGTACATTCTCTAGATCTGCAATTTCACCTGCCTTGAATGGAAATGTTAATGTATAGCAGTATTCCAGCCTAGAGAGAACAAGTGATTTAAAACGGATCATCACTGGCTTGGCATCTCTTGTCTTGAATGTTCTCATTGTCCATCTTATCAGTTTCTTATCAGTTAATAGAGTTCAAAACTGCATCTATCCCCACCTCTCCTTCAGAGTGCGGGCACTGTACTTCCCACCTCTAGGACTCAAGTCTGGCTAACCGGTTTCCCTGAATCCCATCATAAATATTACCTTGCTCACACTTCTGCAGCACGTCAAGTCATAAAAACCACCTGCCTCCACTCACGCTCACACCTACAGTAGTGTGCAAATTAATTGAGACAGTCGTACATTTTGTGATTATCTCATATGTCTTAATCCCCGGCTTAATTAATGTAGTCTGCGCTCTTTTATTTTCAGAAGAGATTGCCACCGACTTCTGGCAACCAACTAGCTGTGGTGTTACCCTGCGACTCTTGTCAGTGCTATTTCTGCAAGTCTGCTCCATGAGTGAATGTGATTTTGCCAAATTCTCCCCTTCAGTTCGTGATTACTGCTGAAATTCATGATGGATGTTATACCTAGGAAGCGTGCAAGTATTGTAACTCATAGAAAACATGATGACTTCAGTATCAGACAGTTCGCCGAAAATTTGAGCCTAGCAAAGTCAACTGTTGGTCAGATTCTGAAAAGAGCTGACGACTGGTGATGGTGGAGCGCTGCGTTGAGGTTATCATAAGAAATAGTGTGAACGATCCCAAGAAAACCAGCAAAGATTTGGCTTCAGCTGGCGTAAATACTGATTCTTCAACTTTTCGATGAAGGCTCCTTGAAGTTGGCAGAACTGACAGAAAGCCGCTAGAGAAACATATTATTGACTGCTGCTATGAAGAAAAAACGGCTGCGGTGGATGGACGATAGACGAATGGAGAAACGTTACATTTTCAGACGAGGCGCATTTTGAAGTACATGGGTACAGATCAGTGGTAGTGAGACGGAACAAAGGCAAACCTCGTCTGAATGGACACATTCAACAAGCACCAAAACATCCACCTAAGAAGATATTTTGGGGTAGTTTTACTGCTAAAGGCTCTCGACAGCTTATAAGTGTTGAGGGAACGATGAACAGTGACAAATACAAGGCAATCCTAACAACTCATTTGCTTCCCATTGTGGATAGAGACTTTCCTGATGAAGACAGCATTTTCCAGCAGGATCTTGCTCCATGCCACACTTCGAGAAAAATGCTGACATGTCGTGGGGGTTCGCCAAGGAGATGTAGGTGAAAGATTACACACGTCGGATGTTCTAGGAGATTATAATGTGAGTCTTGAGGGTAGAAACCCAGGCCTTGCCTCTTGTGTCTGCTATACCTAGCGTGGAACTGATATGGAAGCCTCTAGCTAGCGGGTCACATGTGAGGGGCTCGTGACGTCACAACTAGCCAGGGAGCCTATCTGTAACATAGCTGGGATTTTCTAAGTAACACTACTGACAGACATTCTTCGAAGAGAGTGGGCTAAGCCTTTTAAATTGGCATGGAAACTCTCTTGACCTCAACCCAATCGAGAATTTACGAGCAATAACCAAACGCAGGATCACGAAACAGGACTGTTCAACTGTGAAGAAGCTAATTGCTGCTGTTATTAGGACGGGGTACCACGACGAATAACTTGCCAAAATGTGTTCAACATTGGTCTATTCTATGCCACAGTGTGTAGCAATGTTTAGAAAAACAAAGGGTAGTATATCTCTTTATTAAATTAATTATCTGTCATATCATTGCCTTGTATTGTTCCAAATAGATGTCTTATTTCATCAATGTCTCAATTAATAAGCACACTAATGCATATATGAGCGTTGGTACCACGATACTTTCATAAATTTCCCCTTTTTACTTCCATGGATAACGATTTTTGTCACCACAGATGCCTCAATGCACCACTCCTTTTTTTCCTCGTCAATTCTGTGATTCACCTCGTCTTCCATAGACCCATCTGCTAACACGTCCATTCCCAAATATATTTGAATACATTTGCTTCCTCCATACTCCCTGCCTCAAATCTGATATCCAGTCTTTCATTACCTATTTTTTTTTACCTTCATACATATATTTTTATTCAACGCACCAGCGCCGTCTCCCACCGAGGCAGGGTGACCTAAAAAGAAACATTTTCACCATCATTCACACTATCACTGTCCTGAGAGACAGTTTCAACACACAGGTCGTATCCCACTAAGTCAGGATGACCTGCCTCCGTGGGATACAGGAGAAGGGGTAACTAGCCCCTTCCTCCCAGCATTTGGAACTTCATTCTCCTCTTACGACACGCATGGCTTAACAAGGAAATATATATATATATATATATATATATATATATATATATATATATATATATATATATATATATATATATATATATATATATATAGATATATATATAGATAGATAGATATAGATATAGACAAAGATATATATTCCAAACTTGAGTTGAGTCTTAGCATGACACTAAAGTTTTGACATAAGTCATAATTTAGGACATTACTTAAGTCTTCTCTCTCTCTGAAACATACACAGTTTCTCTCTCTCGATGATAAATATAATACAGCGAAACATATCCTTAAATTGATATGCCGTGCACACCCGTCACGATTAAAATAAGCCAGACACACCCACAGTTCTTTCTTCAGAACCCACTGCCACCACAACAAATATGAAGGTGAGTGACGAGTTACAAGGTGATGACTGTCACGAGTTGTCGTAGGCAGCTGCCTGCCTTCACTGTTGCTGTGGTGGTAGTCTGGAGTGTCACAGACTGTGGTAGGCAGCAGCCTGCCTCCACTGCTGCTGTGGTGGTAGTCTGGAGTGTCACAGACTGTGGTAGGCAGCAGCCTGCCTCCACTGCTGCTGTGGTGGTAGTCTGGAGTGTCACAGACTGTGGTAGGCAGCAGCCTGCCTCCACTGCTGCTGGTGGTAGTCTGGAGTGTCACAACTGTGGTAGGCAGCAGCCTGCCTCCACTGCTGCTGTGGTGGTAGTCTGGAGTGTCACAGACTGTGTAGGCAGCTGCCTGCCTTCACTGTTGCTGTGGTGGTAGTCTGGAGTGTCACAGACTGTGGCAGCAGCCTGCCTTCACTGTTGCTGTGGTGGTAGTCTGAGTGTCACGATCTGTGGTAGGCATTAGCCTGCCTCCACTGCTGCTGTGGTGGTAGTCTGGAGTGTCACAGACTGTGGTAGGCAGCAGCCTGCCTCCACTGCTGCTGTGGTGGTAGTCTGGAGTGTCACAGACTGTGGTAGGCAGCTGCCTGCCTTCACTGTTGCTGTGGTGGTAGTCTGGAGTGTCACAGACTGTGGTAGGCAGCAACCTGCCTTTACTGTTGCTGTGGTGGTAGTCTGGAGTGTCACAGACTGTGGTAGGCAGCAGCCTGCCTTCACTGCTGCTGTGGTGGTAGTCTGAAGAGTGTGACGATCTGTGGTAGGCAGCAGCCTGCCTTCACTGTTGCTGTGTCACGGGCTGTGGTAGTCTGAAGAGTGTCACGAGCTGTGGTAGGCAGCAGCCTGCCTCCACTGCTGCTGTGGTGGTAGTCTGAGTGTCACGAGCTGTGGTAGGCAGCAGCCTGCCTTCACTGTTGCTGTGTCACGGGCTGTGGTAGTCTGAGTGTCACGAGCTGTGGTAGGCAGCAGCCTGCCTCCACTGCTGCTGTGACTGCAGTTTTGAAGCACTTCACCATACAGACCACGATTACACTGGTTTGGGGTTTGTCTGGTGCTGAACAGCCTGAGGATCAAGCCTCCTCCACCAACATTCCTTGCGCTGAATAACTACAGCGGGTTTAAAGTTTTATGAAAATACATATTATAATAATACTCTTTAAACTTATATTTTGACGTTGAATCACGGTTGTCAGTGCTTGTTCTGAATCCCGTAGTACATCTTGAAAATACTGTCGTGCGTGCTGACTGAAAGCAAGCACACACACACGTTGTGACCAGTGAAGAGGCGGGGACAGGAGCTAACTCGACCCCTGCAATCACAATTAGGTGAGTACACACACACAGCTGGGATCTGATGACAGTATGGGAGTCACGATATCAGCACACAAGATACTCAGAAACATTGACAAAAGAGACACTGGACCGACTCCTTCGCCAAAGCGACACAATAAAGAAATATTTTAATATAAAAGTAGTGAGCAGGTAAAAAGCATTAGGAAGAGATACAGCGAAGGTCAACAGAGGCTAACAGCTCCATACCTGGGTTCTAATGCTGGCTTAAGATGACCCGGAGTAATAACACAGGGTAATCAATTATCACATCTTGGGCGCCAGAATACGGAGAGAATCCTACGCAACACAAGTGCGTAAGATCACGCATACGTGAGGAGGAACGCCACAAACATCTTAACTCAAAATGACAGCCTAGAAAAGTTGGGAACCCCATATGCCAGTTGATTGAAAGTTAATAGAAGGGGCCAGAGGCTGGAACCCAATCCCCTTAGGCATATTTCTGTGATCACAAGTCACATATGAATATGACATAACACTCAAGAAAATGCGAGGACAAGCGCTGCTTCACAGCCACACTGGGAGGAAGATGATTGAACAAATATAAGTAACTATGCTGAAGAAAAGTGAGAATATATTAAAAGAAAACTATATGGAAGAACGCAGTTCAACACAAGATACCAGAGTGTCTTTACAACAGAAAATAAGAACTGTGCCTGAATCAGGAAGGGAAAGAACAAACAACACAAAGTTGACAAATATCGAAACAGTAAATGTGGAGATAAGGAAATGCCACAGGTAAATAAACACATGGGAAAAACAATGTTAGTTGACCTGTTGCTTCTGTGGATGCTAAGATAAATAGAAGTTCTGGACGAGCTACTTGCTCAGATCTTCTGTGAAACATCGGACTGAAAAATAACAGGCAGATGGACAACGGCTAGAAGGCCCCAGTGTTCAAGAAGCGTCACATCCATCAGATGTTTAAGTAAAGAGTCGTATCTCTGACTACTGTGTCTCATGTAAGACCACACGAAAAGTAATGACTAAAATGAAACACATTAAAGTGTCTGATTTAATTGTAACTTACTGATATTCACATAGTCTTTCAACCTGCGGTAAGAGATTGTTTTAATACAGCATTGACACTAAGGAGAACGCCACACAGTACTTATGTACCCTTTAGAAGTTTAGAACGAAGAAAAGACAGATATCCGATATTATATACATGGAAAATGCGGAAGACCTAGTGAGAGATATGGAAGGAAATGTAAATCATGGACGCCATAGAAGAACACTGTCAACATCTGTTGTCCAAGACTGTTCAACCTGCTATACTGCTACATGTCAGAAGAATTACCGGAACAAGTGTCGAAGTCTTCAAGAGGAAACTGGAGCACTGCCTCCACGTGATGTCAAGGGTTGTGATGGCTATGTGGGCCAGCGGGGCGCCAACAGCAACAGCCTGGTTGAACAGGCAATCAGCATAAAGAGCCTGGCCCAAGGCCGCGGGCATCGAGGGTAGAAAAACACTTGAAATCAGGTTACAGATATATAGTACACCATCGCCACATAGTGCCAGCAAACACCACATCACACTACACTTATCACCACATTATAGCACACGCACATATTTCACCACATCCCACCACACTCATCACCACATCACACTAACAAACACGACTACTTCGCACTAAGTATACTTATCACCACATGACAGCATACACACACACACACACATCACCACATCCCACAACACATCACCACATCCCACTATGTACACTTATCACCATATCATAGTACACACATATCACCACATCCCACAACACTTGTCACCACGTCCTACTATGTAGACCTATCACTACATCATAACACACACACACATATATTACCACATCCTACAGCACTTATCAGCACATCACACTAGTAAACACACACCCCCAAAAAAAATACTTCAAGCCATTCCCCTGCATCACGCAGTCGCCATTCATCAAAGTAGAGCGATTACGTCAACTGGTATTTGGTATGATGTGAGACTCACGAACCACACCAAACTTGGTGGACAAGCGATCTTTCTCCGTAGCGGTGGTCGTGGTGGTCGTGGTGGTCGTGGTGGTCGTGGTGGTCGTGGTGGTCGTGGTGGTCGTGGTGGTCGTGGTGGTTGTGGCCAGGATCAAGAAAAAGCCGACGAACGGTCCACTGGTCGTCGGCAAGAATCATTAAAACTCTTTTATTATTATAATAATAATAATAATAATAATAATAATAATAATAATAATAATAATAATATTAATAATAATAATAATAATAATAATTATTATTATTATTATTATTATTATTATTATTATAAAAATAATAATTATTATTATTATTACTAATGCCCCTGCCTCTGTATTGAACACAGGTGAGCAGTGTGACAGGTGAGGAGACGGACGGACGGGTGGATGGGACGGAAGGGCGGGCGTGCGGACAGAGAAATATACTTAAAGACACAACATTTTATCATGGAGACGTTTCAGTCCCGGGACTATGTTCACTCCCTATGAAGTGACCAAGACCGAAACGTTTCCATGATAAAATGCCTTAAATGTTTGCTCATGTGTCTTTAACGACAGACGAATAGTTGATAAAACAGCCAAACAGGAGAGATTAACGAACAGACAGAAGGGCAAAAGGAGCGAACAAGGCGGACACAAGACGGACACGGACGGATAAAAAAACAGAACATGCTCCAGAAAACTGCAGCAGCAGGTTAAACAAGAGTCCAAGGTATAAACTGCATCAATTGTCCTCTTAAAAAAGAGCGACCCACAGTTACGTTGTCCCGAGTAACTGTATTCAACAGCCCTGCAAATGGATACAAAAAAAAGGACATGTTTTGTGACCAAGAAATTAGCATAAGTCTTTGGATACATTTTAACCTTTAGTAAGAATGCTATGCAAAAATTGTATACAATTACTTAATAGGATGTAAAAAAAATAATGTATTACTGGTTTTGAATGTTGTACAGGTTGAAGGAGGCAACACCCAGGCGCAACACCCAGGCCATGAGCGGATTAATGAGGTATTTCCTTCATATAATTAACACTCTGTGCTTATCTGGCTGAAAGAGGAGGCGTGTGATCGTTGTGTGCGTAATTAACACACACGGTCACACACGTATTGTCTGGGCGAAACGTTTCCCAAGTGTTGCAAATATTTCTTATTCGACAGCTTGTCGCTGTTGTATATCATTATTATAATGATGACACATACACACCAGTGAAGAGGCGGGGCCAGGAGCTGTGAATCGACTCCTGCAACCACAACTAGGTGAGTACACACACACACCTGGAAGTTGAAAACTCAGATGAGTTACAGAGATGTTAGGAAGTGTTTTCTCAGTCATAGTGTTGTCAAGAAGTGGAACAATCTGGAGAGTGATGTAGTGGAGCAGGATTCGTACACAGCTTTAAGAAGAGGTACGATAAAGCTCTTGGAGCCGGGAGAGAGTTGACCCATTAGCGACCAGCGAAGAGGTGGGGCCAGGAGCTATGACTCCACCTCTGCAACCACAAATAGTGAAATGTGGTGTTTGTACCCCAATTGCCATTGTAAATCTGCAATACAATTTGTGGTATTTTATACATTGGTAAAACATCAACTTGTACAGTAAAATGTAACACTGTACTTATCTTTGTTGCTGGGTCAACTTTCTGCAGCTGCGGCCGGAATGTTCCCCCGATGGGACCCAGTATTCTACCGCCACGAAGCTGTTAGGGACAAATATATATATGTATATATATGCAAAAAGATCACAGTAATCAGGTGATATCAAAATATGCAAGACAACCACTATGAAAAAATAGAGGAATTCCAAGCGCTTTCGTGACTACTCACATTATCAAGGAACTATAAAAGGAAACATGACAAGAGGACTTATATAAGGGGCGAGACTACACCTCACAGTCACATCACACTAACAAAGACTACACCTCACAGTAGCGTAACATCACACGACTCTGTGAAGAGGAAAAACAAGAAAGGACCTGAAACTCTTCCCAAGAATTAAGATTAGTCCAATTTATCATTAAATTCTTCCCAAATTTTATTAATTATAAAAGAATCCAATTTATATAAACCAAAAGAAATATTCATATTATTTTCAAAACTGCTTTTAATGAAACATGATTCTATTATATTCCTCTCAACCATGGACTTGCTTGATACAACCTTCTCAGCATTTTGAAAATCAATTGGATGGTTAAAGTCTTCACATGAATAAATAGAGCATTAGAATCTTGTCCAGTTCTAATGCTATATTTATGTTGTTTTAATCTTAGTTCAAGACTTTTACCAGTTTGACCATAATAAACTTTATCGCATATTTTACAGGGAATCTTATAGACACATCCGTCAACATTTTGGGGGAATTTTTATCAAAAGTCTTTTTACTGTATCAAGATTTTTAAATACAACTTTGATATTAAAATTCTTAAGAAAGGAAGGCATATCAACCAAGTTTTCATGGTAAGGGAGAACCAACATATTTTTGGTTGAATAAGGTTGGTTGTCCCTTTTGGGATTGTAAAAAGTATTCCTAGCTATTTTAAAAGATTTATCAATTATGTTTCTAGGGTATTTTAAATCATTAGCTATTTCATAAATTTTAGAGATTTCTTCATCTATGAACTCTGGACTACAAATACGTAAAGCTCTCAAAAACATTGAAGAAAAAACCGACACTTTAACTCTATATTGATGTGAAGAGTAATAGTGTACATAGGAACAATTATTTGTAGGTTTTCTGTAAATTTTAAATTTAAAATCAATGTTACCCTTAATAATAAAAACATCTAGGAAGGGCAATGAGTTATTTACTTCGAATTCAACAGTAAAATTTATAGAATGAGCTAAGCTATTTAATTTAACAAGGAAATGGTTTATGTCTACATTCTTAGGCATAAGGCACAAAATATCATCAACATATCTATACCACTTAGCTCTATTGGGAAGGATAGTGTTAAGCAATCTTGTTTCGAAAAATTCCATATATAAGTTACTAAGAACAGGTGAAAGAGGATTGCCCATTGCCATACCAAACTTCTGTGTGTAAAACTCATCATTAAATACAAATTTTGCATCAACAATACAAAGTTTAATAAGTTTAATGATAGTAGGAACTGGCAATGGTAAATCATAATTAACCAGTTCTTCAGATAAGAAACTTAGTAAATCATCAACTGGAACTTTTGTAAACAAGGAGGTAACATCAAAACTAACCATATTGAAATCATTTAAATCAGTCAAGGTGCTTAATTTATCAACTAAATCTAAGTTGTTTTTAACATTAAAATTAGAAATTTTTCCAACAATTGGGCTCAAAATATCAACAAGCCATTTAGAAAGTCCTCTTGTCATGTTTCCTTTTATAGTTCCTTGATAATGTGAGTAGTCACGAAAGCGCTTGGAATTCCTCTATTTTTTCATAGTGGTTGTCTTGCATGTATATATATATATATATATATATATATGCGAGTTAGAATAATTGCCCCAAAGGAGCGCCGTATACCCATATATTCAGTCAGTAGATAAAGACTGAACTGGTACTCACGGGGTTCGACTAAAAAGTCCGCACCTAACTGCCGTCTTATAGGACAGTTTTGAACCCCTTGTGACACAAGAACTGCGCAGGAAGCTAGCAAGACGCCATCTGCCCTTTCAGAGAGGGCTGGGCCCCTCAGTTCTGAAAAGGGCTGAAAGGGCTTGAAAGGGCTGAAAGGGGGCCGATACCCCCTCCTGGAGAAATTTTCTCCATACCATTATTTAAAAAATATTATTTGTCATATTAATGTGAGTTAACCTGGGGGTACAAGCTACAGGTTTCTCATTGAAGCTACGATAACAGGTAACCAGTTAACACCAGCAGGAGGATTCATAATCCAGGATCGTTAACCTCAAGGTCAAGCTTGCTAGGGCCTGGTCATCTGGAAAGACCATTGTAAGGGACACTACGAAAGTCTGTTTCTTAATTCGTGCATGAGTGATTTTCTTGATCCTTCATCCATTTTTTACCCAGGAAGTACAAATGTAGAAGGAATCTGTGAGAGTAAGACTTACGAAGGCTTCGTTGGTATTAGGTGGTTAATTAGAAAGTTTATTTAGGTACAGTTACATCATTTGTGGATGATTGATGATGACAGTTGTCTAACATATGGGTAAATTACCTAAGATACCCAAACAATGTGATTTATTTTCACAAGGGCCCTTGAACGAGTACTAGCAGCATTTGTTTTTTTTTTCCCAGGAAGTCACCCTACGAAAGCAAAAGACTCGGCAGGCGATGTAACATCCCCCCAATGAAAAGCAGGGGTGCCACTAGCACGTTGAGGGACAACACAATAAGTGTCAGGGGCCCAAGATTGTTCAACTGCCTCCCAGCATACATAAGGGGGATTACCAACAAACCCCTGGCTGTCTTCAAGCAGGCACTGGACAGGCACCTAAAGTCGGTACCTGACCAGCCAGGCTGTGGTTCGTACGTTGGACTGCGTGCGGCCAGCAGTAGCAGCCTGGTTGATCAGGCTCTGGTCCAACATGAGGCCTGGTCACAGACCGGGCTGCAGGGGCGTTGACCCCTGGAATTCTCTCCAGGTAAACTCCAGGTAAACCAAGTACTAACCAAACCCAAAGTTGCTTAACTTCGCTGACTGGACGAGAACATCGTATTGAACATGACCTGGCGTTCGCAGGTTAACTCAGGTCGATCGGTAAGTCAATTTTTATTTACGCTTGAGTACTTATTAATTGAGGTCAGTAAGCGTTCTAACCTCGATAAAAACTCACTGACTTAATAAATCAGCGATGGCAGACACCGTCAAAGGCTTACAGGGTTTCTATTGTCAAATTTCTAAAATTTCTTCTAAACTTATAAATGTTTTTGTTTTAACTTGAAGTTAGGTCATGTTAGGTTCAGTTGAGTTCTAGTCTCTAACAAGAGAGAGATAAATGTATTGTTTTAAAGGGTACCGATTTATTTTCATCTCGTTGCGAGACATATAGTAAGTATATTTAGGTACAGGTCTACATAAGTACAATTATCATACGTAGTAACATATGTGTAGATTAACCATGATAACCCAAAAAAGTCAGACAAAGTGACTTATTTCCGTTGGGGTCCTCGTAATATCGTGGCCGTTATCTTAATTCTTTTATATGGAATTTAATCAAACACATTTTTAGCTTTATGCAAACTAACCTAACCTGACTGCTCTATTAAATTCTGTTTTTTTTTTTTTAGCTATACGCTAGGCTTACTTAAAAAATACTTTGAAAGAAGAAAATAAATTCACATAATTCTCCACTGAAGAAAACGACATTTTCTATAATACAATATCCATAAGCTTGCAGGGTAGACTACAATAATTTAAACTAAACACATGCGAGAGAACTCTGGCCAAATTGAAGACTACTATTTGGTTTATTAGCCCCAATGAATTAGTACTCCTTTAAGCCCAATCAACTTGGCTTATTTCCACTGAGGTTCTTGTTTTAGGTCCTCAAACAGGATGCGACCCACAACAGTCGATTTTCTCGACACTCATCTCACACACGGAGGTCCGGGGGTCGATTCTCGGTACGGGTGGAAACATTAGGACATGTTTCCTTAAAACACCTGCTGTCCATGTTCGTCTATCAGAAAATAGGTATTAGTCGACTGGTGTGGGTCGCATCCTGGAACAAAATTGATCTAATTTGCTTGAAATGTTCTACATAACAAGGGGCTTTTTATATAGTAGTATGTCATTGATGTCAGCTAGGCCTGTATACCTTGTACATGTACTTGTAGAAATAAAGATTATAGATGTTAGGTGTCAGGGAGTATTACAACCTCAGGTTCAATGGCCTGTTAACCTGAGTGTAAAAGGGAGCTTAGAGCAAAGAAACACAGTAGAAAATGCTTTGAATTTGTATTTCCTTCACCAAGCAATTTGTATTATATCAGACTTTTGTCTTTTCCTTCACCAAGTATTAGATAAGGCTTTGTACAAGTATGTACACTATGTACAGAGAGAGTAATAATAGTACACGCCACGGTCGTCAAGGCAAAACAGCAGCCAAAAGACAGAGACAACCGTACCACAACCAGCTCAATGCAGGAATGACAATGACAAACTTGTGAGTGGTATCCACATCACCTTTTGCCATTGTCAAACTCGCATTATGATTGGCTGAACCGAGTCGTTGATTTGATGATGGGGCCCCATCTCAAACCCTTAACGATGGTTCGCTGGTTGGAGGGGAGCCTATGTGGGTGTGTTTAACATGCTCCGAATAAAGGTTACTGTTACGCAGAAATTGGGATTTCCCTGAAGCCTAATGCCTTGTCTAAGGGCAAAGGGTAAAAGTTACACAAAACACCTGTAAAACTAGGCCTTCCAGGTCTATCCCCATAAACAAAGCTGGTATTACCAGTGTGGTTTAGTGCTCCACTGGGTTAGGGTATCAGAAGGTTCCACACAAAAATTCCTAGGTAAGAAAATATACATTTATTTACTTATATTAAACTATATACAGTCCAAACACGCCTCTTCACAAATCAATTAGCCAAACCCCCTCAAAAACAGTACAGGACGGAGAAGGCGGCCGGGTGGTCACTTCAAAAACAACACAAGGCCCTAAGCGGTCAGCCAAGCCACCACTCCCATCCTCCAGAACACATCTCCTCCTATTTCTTCAGTTCACACTCGTCCCTTAGGGCCCCGACCATGTCCGAGCCCAGGGTGTGTACTGGTACACCATTAAAAGAGCCTATGGCTTGAGTTAGCTACACAAAGGGAATACAACATCACAAACTTAGCTGAACACAGGCTCCGTCCCGCCAGCCGCTATCCATGCCGCGCACATGTGTAACCCACGCGACGCCTACCCCCTCACCACAAACATTTGGCAAATAAATCCCTAGCTGGATTTCTCTATTTCACCACTTAAACTTACTTTACAGTATTCCCCAAAAGGACAGCATATTTCTAAAATTATAATTTACATTTATCTAAAGGTTATACATTATTATTACTGTTTTTCCTAATTACCTGAAATTTATGGCACACTTCTCCAATAGCTATATATTACGTATATTTAAATGTCATGCAGAAACCTGCATAACACCCCCACCCCTAGACCATAGGTCTCACTCTGCTAGCGGGGTCCACACGGACACCGCTAGGCAAAAAGGGGAAAAAAAAGGAAATACACATAAACATTATAACTGGAGAATTAGTCACACAATCATGGACTTTTTGGCACTGCTCATATGTAAAATTACTTTAACAGTCTGAGGCTATTAGATTGCGGACATGTGAAACTCGCCTAACATAAAAGTGATCAAGTTCTATGCCAACCGAGCCCACAGTCACGCTTTGACAAAACTATGTTAGGAAAAGGCACCATCACAACACAGCGGTGGCCACACACTGGCGTTGATGCGTTTTACTAAATTACAATAAACATGATAATAATGTAAAGAGTGAACATTGTACATACTACCCTGAGAAGTGCCATTTAATAACAAACATAAGAGCTAAGTATCACACCTATTGATTTCCCATCTATCTTGACACATGTTAGTAATGCTGTAAGACAGATTTAAAGTATGTATGACACCACCAATGCTTGAAACAGGAACACTATCAAAGAGTAGTGAAAAGAGAGAAAAAAATTCTTATTAAATTCTACGTAGAAAGAAAGATCACATAACCACCCCCATCTCACAGCAATCTTTAATAAACAAAACTGGTTCCCCATGACACACCTCTACGAGAAACAGGAGAGCATGGGAGAGGAGAAAATATCAGGCCCCAAAAACCAGGTGAATAGTCACATAAATTTTGTTGGCGGGACTGTGGCCATAAACACTGGAGTCATCACCAAAGACCCCTCTAATAGGTGGACCTACCAGGCCGGCACCTACATGTCATTCCAAGGATCCTGGAGTCACCCCAGTGGTGATCCAAAAAAATTTAAAAGTCCTGGAGAAGCAAAACACCCTGGATCATTTGATATGACCCAAAAAAAAAGTGGGGGGCATCACCGCCAGCCCCACGTTCACCCAAAACATTAGGTCCAACAGTCCCTATACCAACATAAAACACAGGTGAGGCATACCAGCCAGCACCTAAAAAAACACAGGTGAGGCGTACCAGCCGCTATCCATGCCGCGCACATGTGTAACCCACGCGACGCCTACCCCCTCACCACAAACATTTGGCAAATAAATCCCTAGCTGGATTTCTCTATTTCACCACTTAAACTTACTTTACAGTATTCCCCAAAAGGACAGCATATTTCTAAAATTATAATTTACATTTATCTAAAGGTTATACATTATTATTACTGTTTTTCCTAATTACCTGAAATTTATGGCACACTTCTCCAATAGCTATATATTACGTATATTTAAATGTCATGCAGAAACCTGCATAACAGTTACCTACTCTTTGCATGCAACAGGGAGACTTGCTCATACGACCCGCCGAATAGTGAGATTGAGTCCCACGTCCTCTCAGGTGTGATCAAGCTTGCCAACCACTGCCCACGCTACACCTGTTGCCTTCTTCGACTAGTTTTAAACAGGTACCAATGTTGTGGGTTGCAACGCACTCAGCCCACATACTGAGTGTCCGTGGAAACGGTGGACATGTTGTGGTATACCTTAGATAGCGCTGAACTTTGAAATAAGCTGAGGTAGGATAACAGCTCTTATCCTGTATAAATTGTTTTTTCTAAAGAAAATGCAGTTGGTTTAGATTTGACTATGTTCCTCTTCATTCTCACTTCACCTTCCTCCTCTTCCTCACCCTCACACCTCTTCTTCCTCCTCATTCTAATCTTCCTCTTCCCTCTCTTAATATAGGGATGAAATTAACTAATTTTATGTAAATACTCTTTATTCATTTTATATATATATATATATATATATATATATATATATATTATATATATATATATATATATATATATATATATATATATATATATATATATATATATATATTTTTCTAAAGTATATATTTTGTATCTTCAATTCATATCACACGTGTAGGAATCAGCGTATATAATGGCTGTGCTAAAGCATTATGTGCATTTATTACTAGTATACCTGAAGTATACCTGGAGAGGGTTTCGGGGGTCAACGCCCCCGCGGCCTGGTCTGTGACCATGCCTCATGGTGGATCAGAGCCTGATCAACCAGGCTGTTTCTTTTGGCCGCACGCAACCCGACGTACGAACCACAGCCCGGCTGGTCAGTTACTGACTTTAGGTGCCTGTCCAGGGCCTTCTTGAAGACAGCCAGGGGTCTATTGGTAATCCCCCTTATGTATGCTGGGAGGCAGTTGAACAGTCTTGGGCCCCTGACACTTATTGTGTTGTGTCTCAACGTGCTAGTGGCACCCCTGCTTTTCATTGCGGGGATGTTGCATCGTCTGCCGAGTCTTTTGCATTCATAGGGAGTGATTTTCGTGTGCAAGTTTGGTACTAATCCCTGTAGGATTGTCCAAGTGTCTATAATAGTGTATCTCTCTCGCCTGCGTTCTAGGGAGTACAGGTTTAGAAACTACAAGCGTTCCCAGTAATTGAGGTGGTTTATCGCAGTTATGTGTGCCGTGAAGGTTCTCTGTACATTACCTCATTAAACTATACAATAACTTGAGAATGCCTCTTCTGACCAGTTTCAAACCTAAAACGCTGGTGTATCATACTTAGAGAAAGATTTGAATTGCTTTTGCGGCTGTGTAGCTGCAAAGTTGCCACTTCAGTTGAAGAAGTTGGAAAAATTGTAGTACTGGATTTCATTCAATAATTTAAGAATGCTTAATACGATTTGAAGCTTCAGCGTCGATACCTTGAGAATGCATCTTCTAAGCGGCTTCAAACTTCAAAAGGGCTGGTGTATTATGGATAGTGGACTGTGCAGAATAACAAGGGAATGCCTCTGCTGATTGGCTTTAAACTTTCAAATGTGGTGTGTATCTTAGGGAAAAAGTTCAAACTGGTTTTCGGCTGTGTAAGTGCGAATTTTTGTTGAAGAAATTGAGACATAAGTTTCCATGTGATAACTTTAAAAATGCCTCTTCCGTTTGGCTTCAAACCTTCATAATTGGCAATTGACAGCATTACAAATTTATGCCACACTCTGTGGTATTCCTTATGCATACGATAAAGTGCAGGGGACCTTTCTTTTATTTATTGAGCTACATTAGAAACTTTTGTAGCACTCTGTACCGTGTCTTTTGAGTGAATTAGGGTAGAGTGGGCTGAGGTTGTGAGATACGGGGATACTTCTCTAAGACCGTGCAACCACCGAAATAAGTCTAGTTCTTGGTTAAACTAGTTTAGGCTAGGCAAGGCTATATTAAGTAAGGCTACATTAGGTTACATAAAGCTACAATAGGCTAGATAAGGTTACATTAAGTTAGATAAGGCTACAATAAGTTAGATAAGGCTACATTAAGTGAGATAAGGCTATATGAACTTAGATAAAGATACAATAGGATAGATAAGGCGGCTGTAGGTTACGTAAGAATATACTAAGTTACATAAGACGACATTAGATAAAATAATACTACAAATAAATACTCAAAATACCGAACGTAAAAGAGACTCACGCCTGGCAGCGCCGGAGTTGTTATCAAATCTCGATGGTGTATTTTCAAACGCACGGTCAAAAATGTGGAGGATGGGTGACCTACTGAAACCGACTGACCGGAGACTGACTGACTAAAGACTGACTGGCCGGAGACTGACTGACTAAAGACTGACTGGCCGGAGACTGACTGACTAAAGACTGACTGGCCGGAGACTGACTGACTAAAGACTGACTGGCCGGAGACTGGCTGACTGGCCGGAGACTGGCTGACTAAAGACTGACTGGCCGGAGACTGACTGATTAAAGACTGACTGGCCAGAGACTGACTGACTAAAGACTGACTGGCCGGAGACTGGCTGACTGGCCGGAGACTGACTGACTAAAGACTGTCTAACCGGAGACTGACTGAATGGTCGGAGTCTGACTGACTAAAGACTGACTAGCCAAAGACTGACTGACTAAAGACTGACTGGCCGAGGACTGACTGACTGGCAGGACACTGACTGACTGACTGGTCGAAGTCTGACTGACTAAAGACTGACTGGCCAAAGACTGACTAACTAAAGACTGACTGGTCGGAGAATGAGTGGCTGTAGTTTCTGTGGTAGTTGTGGTAGATACTATTGTAGTGGGTGTTGATAGTGTTAGTATCTTTTGTAGTGGTGGTAGTTTCAATGGGAGTACATACAAAAAAGTGGGAGTTGTTTTTGTAGTTGCAGTGGCAGTCTGTGGTAGAGGTGGTAGATATTCTTGTAGTAGAACATTTTCTAGTTGCAGTGGTAGTATTAGGGTAGTGGTAGTACATACTATTGTAGTACGTGATTTTGTAGCTGTCGTGGTAATTTCTGAGGAAGTGGTGGTGGTAAATGCTGTTGTAGTAGATGATTTTGAAGTTGTGGTGTTAGTTTCTGAAGTAGTGGTCGTAGATACAGTTGTAGATTATTTTGAAGTTGTGGTAGTAGCTACTCCGAATTTGGTTGTAGAAACTGTGGTAGTAGATGATTTTGCAGTTGTAATATGTTCTGTGGTAGTGGTGGTAGATAATATTATACTCGGTGTTGATTTTGTAGTTGTCTTGGTAATTTCTGTGTTAGTAGTGGAATTTGCTGTTGTAGTAGATGATTTTGAAGGTGTGGTGGTCGTTTCTGTGGTAGTGATGGTAGATACCAATATAGTGGAGGTTGATTTTATAGTTGTCATGATAATTTCTGTGGAAGTTCTGGTAGATGCTGTTGTAGTAGAAAATTTTGTATATGTGGTGGTAGTTTCTGTAGTAGTGGTGGTAGATACAAATAGAGTGAATGTTGATTTTGTAGTTGACGTGGTAATTTCTGTGGTAGTAGTGGTAGATGCTCTTGCAGTAGATGATTTTGTAGACGTAGTGGTAGTTTTTGTGGTAATGGTGGTAGATACCAATATAGTGGATATTAATTTTGTAGTTGTCGTGGAACTTTCTGTGGTAGTGGTGGTAGATGCTGTTGTAGTAGGTGATTTTGTAGTTGAAAGGGTTTCTGTGGCAGTGGAGGGAGATACCATGATCGTGGGTGTTGATTTTGTAGATGCAGTGGGAGTTTCTGTGGAAGTGGTGGTAGATGCAACTAGAGTGGGTGTTGATTTCGTAGTTGAAATGGTAGGTTCTGTCGCAGTGCTGGTAGATTCCAAAATAGTGGAGGTTGATTTTGTAGTTTTCATGGTAATTTCTCTGGTAGTGGTGGTAGATTGTGTTGTAGATGATTTTGAAGTTGTGGTGGTAGTTGCCGTGCTAGTTGTGGTAGATATTATAGTAGATGAATTTTTAGTTGTACTGGTAGTTTCTGTAGTAGTTGTGGTAGATACTATTGTAGTAAATGATTTTGTAGTTGTGGTGGTAGTTTCCGTAGTAGTGGTGGTAGATACAGTTGTGGATGATTTTGTAGTTGTGGTTGTAGTTTTTCCATAATTGGTTGTAGATACTGTGGTAGTAGATGATTTTGTAGTTGTAATGTGTTCTGTGGTAGTGGTGGGAGATACCATTATACTCGGTGTTGAATTTGTAGTTGTGCTGGTAGTTTTTGTGGTAGTGGAGATAGATATTGCGGTAGTAGATGATTTCGTATTTGTGAAGGTAGTTTCTGAGGGAGGGGTAGTAGATATTAATGTAGTAGATGATTTTGAAGGTGTGGTGGTAGTTTTTGTGCCATTGGTGGTAGATACCAATATAGTGGGTGTTGATTTTGTAGATTCAATTGTACTTTCTGTGGTAGTGGTGGTAGATGCCGTTGTCGTAGAAGATTTTGATGTTGTAGTCGTAGTTTTTGTGGCGATGGTGGTAGATACCAATATAGTGGATATTAATTTTGTAGTTGTCGTGGAAATTTCTGTGGTAGTGGTGGTAGATGCTGTTGCAGTAGATGATTTCGTAGTTGCGGTTGTAGTTTCTCTTATAGTGGTTGTAGATTCTGTTGTTGTAGGTGATTTTGTAGTTGAAATGGTTTCTGTGGAAGTGGAGGGAGATACCATTATGGTGGGTGTTGATTTTGTAGTTGCAGTGTGAGTTTCTGTGGGAGTGGTGGTAGATGCAACTAGAGTGGGTGTTGATTTCGTAGTTAAAATGGTAGGTTCTGTCGCATTGCTGGTAGATTCCAATATAGTGGAGGTTGATTTTGTAGTTTTCATGGTAATTTCTCTGGTAGTGGTGGTAGATTGTGTTGTAGATGATTTTGAAGTTGTAGTGGTAGTTGTCGTGCTGGTTGTGGTAGATATTATTATAGTAGAAGAATTTTTAGTTGTACTGATAGTTTCTGTAGTAGTTGTGGTAGATTCTATTGTAGTAAACGATTTCGTAGTTGTGGTAGTAGTTTCCGTAGTAGTGGTGGTAGATACAGTTGTGGATGATTTTGTAGTTGTGGTTGTAGTTTTTCCATAATTGGTTGTAGATACTGTGGTAGTAGATGATTTTGTAGTTGTAATGTGTTCTGTGGTAGTGGTGGGAGATACCATTATACTCGGTGTTGAATTTGTAGTTGTGCTGGTAGTTTCTGTTGTAGTGGTGACAGATATTGCGGTAGTAGATGATTTCGCATTTGAGAAGGTAGTTTCTGTGGGAAGGGTGGTAGATATTAATGTAGTAGATGATTTTGAAGGTGTGGTGGTAGTTTCTGGGGCATTGATGGTAGATACCAATGTAGTGGGTTTTGATTTTTCAGTTGTGGTAATTTCTGTGGAAGTGGTGGTGGTAGATGGTGTTGTAGTAGATGATTTTGAAGTTGTGGGGGAAGTTTCTGTGGTAGTGGTGGTAGATGCAGTTGTAATAGATGATTTTGAAGTTCTGGTTGTAGTTTCTGTGGTTGTAGTGGTAGATTCAATTGTAGTAGATAATTTTGAATTTGTGATGGTATTTTCTGTGGTAGTGGTGGTAGATGCTGTTACAATAGATGATTTTGAAGTTGTGGTGGTACTTTCCGTGAAAATAGTGGTAGAAGCTGTTGTAGTAGATGATTTAGAAGTTGTGGTGATAGTTTCAGTCGTTGTTGTGGTAGATTCCACTACAGTGGATGTGGATTTTGTAGTTGCAGTGGTAGTTTCTGTTGCATTAATGGTAGATACCAATAAAGTGGGTGTTGATTTTGTAGGTGTCGTGGTATTTTCTGTGGTAGTTGTGGTAGATGATTTTATAGTTGTGCTGGTAGTTTCTGTTTTAGTTGTGGTAGATACTATTGTAGTAGATGATTTTATAGATGTGCTGGTAGTTTCTTTGGTAGTTGTGGTAGATACTATTGTTTTAGATGATTTTGAAGTTGTGGTGGTAGTTTCTGTAGTAGTGGTGATATTTGCAGTTGAGGATGATTTTGTAGTTGTAGTAATAGTTTCTCCGAAATAGGTTGTATATACTGTGGCAGTAGATGATTCTCTAGTTGTAATGTGTTCTGTGGTAGTGGTGGTAGATACCAATATACTCGGTGTTAATTTTGTAGTTGTGCTGGTAGTTTCTGTGGAAGTGGTGATAGATATTGCGGTAGTAGATGATTTCACATTTGCGAAGGTAGTTTCTGTGGGAGGGGTGGTAGATATTAATATAGTAGATGATTTTGAAGGTGTAGTGGGAGTTTCTGTAGCATTGGTGGTAGATACCATTATAGTGGGTTTTGATTTTTTAGTTGTTGTGGTAATTTCTGTGGAAGTGGTGTAGGTAGATGCTGTTGTAGTAGATGATTTTGAAGTTGTGTTGGTAGTTTCTGTGGTAGTGGTGGTAGATGCAATTGTAGTAGATAATTTTGAACTTTTGGTGGTACTTTCTGTGGTAGTGGTGGTAGATGTTGTTGTGGTAGATGATTTTATAGTTGTGCTGATAGTTTCTGTTTTAGTTGTGGTAGATACTATTGTAGTAGATGATTTTATAGTTGTGCTGGTAGTTTCTGTGGTAGTTGTGGTAGATCCTATTGTTTTAGATGATTTAGTAGTTGTGGTGGAATTTTCTCTTATAGTGGTTGTAGATATTGTTGTCGTAATAGATTTTGTAGTTGCAGTGGTTTCTGTGGTAGTGGTGATAGATATCAATATAGTAGAGGTTGATTTTGTAGTTGTCGTGGTAATTTCTGTGGTAGTTTTGGTAGATGGTGTTGTAGTAGATGATTTTACAGTTGTGGTAGTAGTTTCTGTGGAAGTTGTTGTAGCTACTATTGCAGTAGATGATTTGTTAGTTGTGGTGGTAGTTTCTGTTGTAGTGGGGGTAGAGACCAATATAGTAGAGGTTGATTCTGTAGTTGTAATGGTAGTTTCTGTGGAAGTGGTGATAGATGCTTTTGTAGTAGATGATTTTGAAGTTGTGGTGGTAGTTTCCGTGGTAATGGTAGTAGATACCAATATAGTGGATGTCGATTTTGTAGTTGTAATGGTTGTTTCTGTCGTAGTGATGGTAGATGCCAATATAGGGGAGGTAGATTTTGTAGTTGTCGTGGTAATTTCTCTGGTAGTGGTGGTAGAGGCTGTTGTAGTAGATGATTTTGTGGTTGTGGTGGTAGTTTCCGTAATAGTTGTTGTAGATACTATAGTAGATGATTTTTTAGTTGGTGTAGCAGTTTCTCTGATAGTGGTTGTAGATAATGTTGTAGTAGATGATTTTGTAATTGTAGTGGTTTTTGTGGTAGTGGAGGTAGATGCCATTTTGGTGGGTGTTGATTTTGTAGTTTCAGTGGGAGTTTCTGTGGTAGTAGTGGTAGATGCTCTTGTTTTAGAGGATTTTGTAGTTGTGGTGGAAGTTTCCTTGGTAGTGGTGGGTATTGATTTTGATGTAATGGAGGTAGTTTCTGTTATAGTAGAGGTAGATATTATTTTAGTAGGGGTTGATGTTGTAGTGGCAGTGGTACTTCCTGTACTAGTTGTGGTAGATATCTTTGATTTTTTAGTTGTGTTGGTAGTTTCTGTGTTAGTGGTGGTACATATTGTTGTAATAGTTGATCTTGTAGTTGTGGTCGTAATTTCTTTGGTAGTGGTGGTAGATAATATTCTAGTGGGTGTTGAATTTGTAGTTGTGGTAGTGGTGGTAGATAGTATTCTAATGGGATTTGATTTTGTAGTTGTGGTGAGTGGTTCTCTTGTAGTGGTCGTAGATAGTATTCTAGTGGGTGTTGATTTTGTAGTTGTGGTAGATAGTATTCTAATGGGATTTGATTTTGTAGTTGTGGTGGGTTGTTCTGTTGTAGTGGTCGTAGATAGTATTCTAGTGGGTGTTGATTTTGTAGTTGTGGTAGTGGTGGTAGATAGTATTCTAATG
The DNA here is from genome assembly GCA_009830355.1 of Cherax destructor. Taxonomy (NCBI): domain Eukaryota; kingdom Metazoa; phylum Arthropoda; class Malacostraca; order Decapoda; family Parastacidae; genus Cherax; species Cherax destructor. Next base: position 114,533 of record WNWK01004854.1, read on the forward strand.
GGATTTGATTTTGTAGTTGTGGTGGGTGGTTCTGTTGTAGTGGTGGTAGATAGTATTCTAATGGGCGTTGATTTTGTAATTGTGGTAGAGGTGGTAGATAATATTCTAATGGGCGTTGATTTTGTAATTGTGTTAGTGGTGGTAGATATTATTCTAATGGGCGTTGATTTTGTGGTTGTGGTGGATGATTCTGTTGTAGTGGTCGTAGATAGTGTTCTAGTGAGTGTTGAGTTTGTAGGGTTGGTAGTGGTGGTAGACAGTATTCTAATGGGAGTTGATCTTGTAGTTGTGGTGGGTGGATTTGTTGTAGTGGTCGTAGATAATATTCTAGCGGGTGTTGATTTTGTAGTTGTGGTAGTGGTGGTAGATAGTATTCTAATGGGCTTTGATTTTGCAGTTGTGGTGGGTGGTTCTGTTGTAGTGGTCGTAGACAGTATTATAGTGGGTGTTGATTTTGTAGTTGTGGTAGTGGTGGTTGTGGTGGTAGATAATATTATAATTGGCGTTGATTTTGTAGTTGTGGTGAGTGGTTCTGTTGTAGTGGTCGTAGATAGTATTCTAATTGGCGTTGATTTTGTAGTTGTGGTAGTGGTGGTTGTGGTGGCTGTGGTCGTAGATAGTATTCTAGTGGGAGTTGATCTTGTAGTTGTGGTCATGATGTTTGATCCCATATTTGTTTTCGGGATTGACATCGCTGGGGTCATCGCCGGTGTCGTCACCGGTGTTGTCGCTGGGGTCGTCGCTGGGTTTGTCTCTTGGGTCGTCGTTTGAGTCGTCGCTATAGTCACTGGAGTTGTCTCTGGGATCGTCGCTGGAGTCTTCGCTTGGATCGTCGCTGTAGTCGTTGGAGTACTTGTTGGGGTCGTCGTTGGAGTAGTCGCTGGATTCGTCGCTGGGATCGTCGCCGGAGTAGTCGTTGGAGTAGTCGCTGGGATCGTCGCCCTGGTCGTGGCCGGGGTTATCACTGGGGTCGTCGTTGTCGTTAGTTTTTCTTTGGATTTCGAAGAAAAAAATAATTTAATACACATAAAATTCTTTAATTTTAAAGACTATCAACTTGTGAGTTAATCATTAATTTTTGTTTGTTAACTTGGCAGCCATTAAACCTTCCACCTGTCAACAATTATCACATAACTAACAGAATAATGAGAAGTAGTAGTTAAAACTACCACATGACAACAGAATAATGAGAAGTGGTAGTTAAAACTACCTCATGACAACAGAATAATGAAAGGTGGTAGTTAAAACTACAACATGACAAATCAAATTACAAAACATTTTGTAAAATGTTTACGGTGTTTGCTGGAACATTCAGCAGAGCTGCTACTGACCTTCCTTGAGGCAGCAGAGCTGCTACTGACCTTCCTTGAGGCAGCAGAGCTGCTACTGACCTTCCTTGAGGCAGCAGAGCTGCTACTGACCTTCCTTGAGGCAGCAGAGCTGCTACTGACCTTCCTTGAGGCAGCAGAGCTGCTACTGACCTTCCTTGAGGCAGCAGAGCTGCTACTGACCTTCCTTGAGGCAGCAGAGCTGCTACTGACCTTCCTTGAGGCAGCAGAGCTGCTACTGACCTTCCTTGAGGCACCAGAGATGCTACTGACCTTCCTTGAGGCAGCAGAGATGCTTCCATCTCCGGCAACCCTTACAGATCTGCACTTCATCGTTGGAACATCTCCTCTTGCATACACCACCCTTCTTCTTACACTTCTTCACACCGCAGCCTGTGGAACGCCACGTAATGAGGTAAAATGCTGTGGCATAATGAAAAAACTTACACTGTTTAGCGTTTTGGGTTGTTCAGGTCCAGTCATTTGAAAAAAAGTTCTAAATAAAGTTTATCTTATCGTAAACGAGATATAATGACCAACTCAACCCCTTGACCTTACCCGAGTGAGGGGGAGAAATCGCTTGTTAAATCAGGGCATAAAAATTTCGAGACAAGTATACTAACCCTGAGAAGGAACACAACAAGAGCAGTTATTTCCTCGACAACCCTTCTTGATCTTAAGCTCACCAGACAAACACTTTCTCTTGCAGACTCCTCCCTTCTTCTTGCACTTCTTCGTGATGTTGCACTCTGTAGGGAAAGGTAAGATACTCATTGCTTTTATTTCACGTGAACGTGGACAACTACTGATTAGTTTGCTAGGTTTAGAGTCTATCAACCACACGATGGTCATCCAGGCCCCAATCAAGCTATGACCTAATATTAAGGGCACATCAATCACTAATCAAGGAAAAATTACCTTTATATGTATCAAACTATTCTCTGCACATATACACTAAGAATTAGACAACAACAGTAACTACCGCAACAACGTCGATTTAGTGAGAGTTAAAGTAACTACCGCAACAACGTCGATTTAGTGAGAGTTAAAGTAACTACCGCAACAACGTCGATTTAGTGAGAGTTAAAGTAACTACTGCAACAACGTCGATTTAGTGAGAGTTAAAGTAACTACCGCAACAACGTCGATTTAGTGAGAGTTAAAGTAACTACCGCAACAACGTCGATTTAGTGAGAGTTAAAGTAACTACCGCAACAACGTCGATTTAGTGAGAGTTAAAGTAACTACCGCAACAACGTCGATTTAGTGAGAGTTAAAGTAACTACCGCAACAACGTCGATTTAGTGAGAGTTAAAGTAACTACCGCAACAACGTCGATTTAGTGAGAGTTAAAGTAACTACCGCAACAACGTCGATTTAGTGAGAGTTAAAGTAACTACCGCAACAACGTCGATTTAGTGAGTTAAAGTAACTACCGCAACAACGTCGATTTAGTGAGAGTTAAAGTAACTACCGCAACAACGTCGATTTAGTGAGAGTTAAAGTAACTACCGCAACAACGTCGATTTAGTGAGAGTTAAAGCCTGTCGCTTGCACTTAGGTGATTAAGGTTGCTTATCAACTCCACAGAATCACTCAAGAATATCTTAATCACCATAAACAAGGATTAATGCAAACTCTCAGTGTATATTCACACAAAGAGATACCTCTCAAAATATACTCTTTACTCCTTAAAATTAAAATTAGCAGATATTAATACTTTTGCAAGGTACCTGGAAAATTTTCAGCTGAATCCAGGTAAATTGTACTAATGTTTCTCGTCGTTTATTCTTCAAATTTCAGCTAAAAATTTAAAGTGTGTAAACAGAAAGTGACTTAAAGAACAACAAAGCTTTGTGGAATGAGCTCCCTCTTATCCTTACATCTAGAAATTGGATAACTGAGTGGGATTCGGACTACTGATTCCATTTTTAAACATAATATGTACTGTAAGTGCATTATACAAGAGTTTATATGTTAGACAGTAATACATATTTCATCTTCTCTCTCTCTCTCTCTCTCACCTTTATTCTCTGTGACGCAACACTTGCATTTAACACCTTTGCAGCCTTTTTTCACCTCCTTCTCTCCCTTCACACAAGATTGCTTGCACGAGCCGCCGCTACTCACACATTTCTTCTTCGGTTTACAAACTAGTGGAAATAAATCATCGGTAAGCAGCACAGGTTACTTTTATACAAGTAAAAATTAATTGAGGATATTTTCCTTATTAATTATTTGAGACATGAATTTCTTAACTTACAGATGTTAAATTATTTTAAAGGTAAGGAATAAAGGTCACAATTCGCGCGTCATTGATTAGAAAAGAAATGAGAGATACAAAGTGACAACCAGAATTAAGGTCAAGGTAATGAGAGATGAGGCGACGGACAAGGTCAGGTAAACTCATGTGTGTTCTGAAGATTAGAACATTTGATGATGCTCTGAGTAAACAAGCATCTCGTAGACGCCAAACCCGAAGATAAGATTAACTGTAACACTGTTGTGTACTGAGGTTGATCAAACAAATTAACAAGTAGCTGGACATGACATTACCCACTTCACTCTCTTTCCCCTGTTGGTGTCACCTCGTTCCAACTCGCTCTCCTCAAAAATTGTAACAGGTACAAAATTCTAGTCTCATGGTGTGTACAATAGCTATAGTCACTACAGTAGTGACATATATATAATTATGATAGTGTCTGTGACAGCATCAGATTATAAGCCTCATGGTTACTGCAACAATTACAACACCCTTCGCTCTCTTACCTTCTTCTCTTCATCTGTCCATCCTGATTGCTTCCTGTTTCCCAGGCGCTGTGTGATTCCTACGGGCTCAGCGCTTCCCCATGATTATAATAATTAGACTCTATAACAGATACAACTACTTGTTTTGGTTTCAACAGTTACAATGCAGGCTTTCCTCCGGTTCTACAACAACCACAAGATACACTTGTCACAGGTTCTACAACAACCACAAGATACACTTGTCGCAGGTTCTACAACAACCACAAGATACACTTGTCACAGGTTCTACAACAACCACAAGATACACTTGTCGCAGGTTCTACAACAACCACAAGATACACTTGTCACAGGTTCTACAACAACCACAAGATACACTTGTCGCAGGTTCTACAACAATCACAAGTTGCACTTCTCACAGGTTCTACAACAATCACAAACTGCACTTCTCACAGGTTCTACAACAATCACAAGTAGCATTTCTCACAGGTTCTACAACAACCACAAGTTGCACTTCTCACAGGTTCTACAACAATCACAAGTAGCATTTCTCACAGGTTCTACAACAACCACAAGCTGCACTTCTCACAGGTTCTACAACAATCACAAGTTGCATTTCTCACAGGTTCTACAACAAGGCACAATGATTTCTACAAGAACGTCACTTCACAGCATCATATTAATCTGTTGTATAGTAAGAATAAAGCACACTACTTACTGGTTTTGCAACATCGGCAGAGCTGGCAGGAACCAAACTGAAATGTCTTTACATTAGTCTTGCATTTCTTGCCGTGGCTGAGGCACCTGCCGCCAAACCTCTTGCAAGCTGCCTCCTCTCGCTTCGCGCAGCCCAAGTCTTCTTGGCTCGACTGTTTATTCCTCGAGAAACTTTGGTTGCCTTTCTTGTACCCTCCCACTTTCTTGTACCCTCCCACTTTCTTGTACCCTCCCACTTTCTTGTACCCTCCCACTTTCTTGTTCCTCTTCTTCTTCTCGACTGAGTCAGTTTTTCTCCTCTTCTGCATCCGTCCGTGTCGGAACTTCGCTCGGTGAAACCTGCCACCAGGTTCATGTCCGTGGCGTTTATTCTCCTTGATTCTGTCTTTCCTTGTGTTGCGGTCTCCTGGGGGCTTCCTGCGGTCTCCTGGGGGCTTTCTGCGGTCTCCTGGGGGCTTCCTGCGGTCTCCTGGGGGCTTCCTGCGGTCTCCTGGGGGCTTCCTGCGGTCTCCTGGGGGCTTCCTCCCAACCTTTCCTCCGAGTTTTTTTCCCTCCTTGGACGTTCTCATTCCTTTCTCACTCTCGTCTCTGCCTTCAAGGAACCTATTCTTGTTTTTATTCCTCGGTTTGACTTTTTTGTTTCTACTTTTCTTCCTTCGTTGCGAATTTTTAGTTCTCTTGTCTTTGTTTTGTGTATTTCCTTTATGATATTTTCTAAGCCGCTTTCCGTTATTTTTTAACTTACTCAGTTTAATTTCCATTTTCCTTTTTAAATTTTCTTCACGTTTTTCTTGGGTCATCTTCTTACCTTTTTCGTTTTTCCTAGTTTTCTTCGGGCTTTTCCTTATTGCCTTTTTAAGCTTGTCTACTTTTCTCTTGTTCGTACTCGTCTTTGTATATTCTATCCTTTCTTCACCGTCTTTCTTTTTTTCTTCTGTTCTGCTTAAATTCTTTTTATTGTCTGTCCACCTGTTATTATTGTCCCTTTTCTTGCCCTTTTGCCTCTCCTCCTTTCTCATTAGCCTTTTTTTCTTTTGTGTTTTCCTGCCTACCTGACTCTTATCTCTGACTTCAAGGAACTTCCTTTTGTTCTTATATTTTCCTATGACTTTATTCCTCCTTATTTTCTTCCGACGTTTCGAATTTGTTTTTCTCTCACCTTTATTCTGCATATTTCCTTTAATATGTTTGCTTTCTCTCTTCGAGTTTTCCTTATGTTTTTCCTGAGCCATCTTCTCGCCTTCCTTTTTTCCTTTCCTGATTTTATTGTTTTGTTTACTCTTGTTTTTCCTGATTTTCATCACGCCTTTCCTTCTCGACTTATTAAAATTGTCTTCCTCTTTCTTGCCCTTATTTGTCTTCTTATATTTTATCCTCCTGCCTTCACCTCCTCTCTTCTTTGGTTTTCTTCTGCCTAAACTCATTTTATTGTCTTTTAGCTTTTTATCTCCCATTTTTCTTTTTTGCCCCTCCCGATTTTTCGTTAGGTCATTTTTCTTCCTATATGCATCACGACGCTTAACACCCCTTTCTGTTTTTGTTTTCTTCTTGCTGCGCATTATCTTTCCTTTTCTCTTCTCACTGTCATCACGATGTGTACCGTTTTCTTCTTCCTGGTGTCCTGTCTTCCCGTCATCCTTGTCAATGTTGTCTGCTTCTCTGACTCCCGTCTGCTGCTGCTGCTTCCTCTCCTCCTTCCTCCCTGTTCATATCAGATATAAGGTCAGGATCTTTGTGGATAGGCTAGAGAATCCCACCCCAAACATTTTAATCCTTGGAGATTTTAATCTCCCTCATGTAAAATGGAAGATGAGGCACCATAATGTTATACCAGAAATAACTCCTGGAAGCACCCTGGCTCAACAGGCACATACCAGGGAACTAATGAGGCTTTGTGAAAAGTACTCACTAAATCAACAGATAATTGATCCCACTAGAAATGAAAATACCCTGGATTTGATATTCACAAACAACGAGGAATTAATCAGAGACATAACAGTTACAAAAACAATATACTCTGATCATAACATCATAGAAGTTCAAACTAGTATTAACTCAGGGTTAGGGAACTGCGACACTAATGTTAGAGACGGAATGTTCAGTAAGTTTAATTTTAATAACCATAGAATTGACTGGGAAAAAATAAACCAAGAGCTATCAGACATATCATGGGAATCAGACATGAGCACCCTAAATCCCCACCAGTGCCTAGAGAAGCTGAATACAGAAGCATACAAGGTATGTATGAAACACGTACCATTGAGAAACCCCGAAGAAGATCAGATATAGAGAGCGTAGGAGATGGTACAGGAGAAGAAAACGGGTTACTGAATTGCTGAAAAACACAGTTATGTTGGAACAGAAGAGAGATAGCCTTAACCGAGAGATCACGGAATTAGAGCAAAAACTTAAGATGTCATACCTGACAGAAGAAGTACAAAGGGAACAAAGAGCCATACAGGATATTGCAAGAAACCCAAAATATTTCTACTCCTATGCAAAATCCAAGCTAAGAACTACCTGTAGAATTGGACCATTATTGAGAGGAGATTCGTTTACGGACGATGAACAGGAAATGAGTGAAATTCTAAAAGAACAGTATGAGTCAGTGTTCAGCAACCCACTAAATGACAGCAAGGTAGAAAATGCAGAAATATTTTTCACTCCAGCAGAAGGCTGCGCAGACCACCTAACCGACATTAGTACAAATCCCATAGATTTCGAAAAAGAAATGGCCAACATGCCCACTCACTCAGCACCTGGACCAGATTCATGGAATGCTTTATTTATAAAGCAGTGCAAAGTACCATTAGCAAGAGCCCTTAGTATTCTGTGGAGAAAGAGCTTAGATCTAGGTGAAATTCCAGAGGCCTTAAGAGTGCAGACATAGCTCCTTTGCATAAGGGGGGTAGTAGAGCACTAGCTAAAAATTACAGACCAGTAGCCCTCACTTCTCACATCATAAAAATCTTTGAAAGAGTGATGAGACGGCAGATTACAAAGTTCATGGACCAGCACAACCAACATAACCCGAACCAGCATGGCTTTAGAGCGGGTCGATCATGCCTGTCACAGCTGCTGAACCATTATGACAGAATTACGGAGGCATTGGAGGACGACCAAAACGCAGATGTGATTTACACAGATTTTGCAAAGGCGTTTGACAAATGCGATCATGGAGTGATAGCGCACAAAATGAGGGCCATAGGCATTACGGGGAAGGTAGGCAGATGGATTTTTGAGTTCCTAACACAAAGAACACAAAACGTAGTAGTGAACAGGGCAAGATCCAGCATCAGCGAGGTCAAAAGCTCAGTGCCCCAAGGCACTGTCCTGCACCTCTGCTGTTTCTCATCCTCATAGCAGACATAGATAAAAACACCCAGCACACTTTTGTATCATCATTTGCAGATGACACTAAAATAAGCATGAAAGTCACTACGGTAGAGGACACTGAAAAATTACAGGAGGACATAAGCAGGGTCTTCCAATGGGCAGTGGAAAACAACATGACGTTCAATGGTGATAAGTTTCAGCTGCTTAGGTATGGAAAAAATGAAGAACTCAAAAGGAACACTATATACAAAACGCAAGAGGTCACCACATAGAACGAAAGGAACACGTAAAGGACTTGGGAATAATTATGTCTGCTGATCTGTCGTTTAAAGACCATAACAAGACAAAGATCACAACAGCCAGGAAGATGACGGGTGGGTATTGAGAACTTTCAAAACAAGGAAATAATGCCGATGGTGACACTATTCAAATCGCTAGTGCTCCCTCACTTAGAATACTGCTCAGTGCTGACGGCCCCGTTCAGGGCAGGAGAAATAGCAGAGCTGGAACAAATCCAGAGATCGTTTACGGCTCACATTGAGCCATTGAAACATCTAAATTATTGGGAACGCCTTCAAGTCTTGAACATGTACTCATTGGAGCGGAGGAGAGAGATACATGATAATATATACATGGAAAGTACTTGAGGGCCTGGTCCCAAATCTGCACACTGCCATAACAACATACTGGAGTGAGAGATATGGGAGAAAGTGTAAAATAAACCCAGTGAGGAGCAGGGGTGCGGTGGGGACAATACGGGAGCACTGTATTAACATCCGGGGTCCCAGACTATTCAACATCTTACCAGAAGATATCCGAAACACGGCTGGAACCAGTGTAGAAGCCTTCAAGAGGAAACTGGACAAATATCTTCACCAGGTGCCAGATCAACCAGGCTGTGATGGATATGTGGGGCAGCGGGCCTCCAGCAGCAACAGCCTGGTTGACCAGGCAAGCACCAGACGAGCCTGGCCCATGGCCGGGCTCAGAGAGTAGATACTCTCGAAACTCTTCAAAGGTATATCAAAGGTAAGTATGAGGTGTATGTAAGTTTGAGGTGTATGTAGGTATGATGTTATGTTCCAAGGTTCCTGTTCACTCTGATGTACGGTAAATATACACTTTTTTTTACGTGTTGAATTAAAAACTAACGAACAAAAAGTCACAATACCTTGGCTGGAACAATACACACATAACCCGCAGGACGTAAGCTTACGTCGTAAGCTTACGTCGTCATAAGCTTTTCTCTGTCTTAATGTGCGGGTTATTTGTGTAAAAACTAACATAAGCGTACATCCTTATGCGTAAAGTATTACAAGTGTAAAAAGATACGTGTACTTCCACACATTAGTTGACTCCACAAGACGGGTAAGGACAAGCGTATACACTCAGCGTTAATATATAAGAGGGAACAAGAGGATTGCCTCTTGCTACACTGTTGTCATCTGGATGGATAACTAAGGTGCTCCTCCAGTGATAACTAAGGTGCTCCTCCAGTGATAACTAAGGTGCTCCTCCAGTGATAACTAAGGTGCTCCTCCAGTGATAACTAAGGTGCTCCTCCAGTGATAACTAAGGTGCTCCTCCAGTGATAACTAAGGTGCTCCTCCAGTGATAACTAAGGTGCTCCTCCAGTGATAACTAAGGTGCTCCTCCAGTGACAATACTTGGTGTCACACATGACTGATAATGTTCACGTCACTCTTATACTTTCAGCTAACAATAAAAAAAAATTATTTAACTTAAAAACTGGCTGATATAATTTCTGCGTCGATATAGTATTGAGGAAGACTGAGATCTACATTCCGTCCCCCCCCCAAAAAAAAAAGCATACAGGGGTAACAAAAAGAATAATTAGCATCCTTTACAAGCTTAAAAGAAAGTCGCAGATTAAGTAGAAAATAATTCCTGCTATATAAATAATGTACAAGGTATATACACAAAACGTTGCTGCATTCATGTGACAAATAAATATGAAATTGGATCGAATATATTTGATCATTTAAGAGGAACAACTGTCTTAAACAGGTTACGAACAGGTTTGCCCAACTTGGTGTACTCAATTTGGTATCGGAAGATAATATTGGCGTAGCTGACACGAACTGAGGCTGACTAGACTCTTTTTAATGACAATGAGTCATTGCATAGACCCGGCCTTACATCAAGCACAGAGGCGTTGTTGTTAATGTAGATAACACGTGTTCACACTCTCAATGGGTGTACACAGGTGGTGGAACAATAGTTAACAAATGCATAGATTCACACTGGACGTATACAGGTGGTGGAACAACGGTCAAGTAGAGTATAAACTGACTCTGTGTGTACAGAAGTGGTGGAACAAAAGTGATCAAGCCTTTAGATTTACGTTGGCAGCAGACAGCAGCGGGGTGGGAACAATCGTTGAAGTTTGGCAGCGGAAACTGGCAGACGGAGCCGTTCAGCAGACACTCTCCTCCAGCACCCAGGCATCTCACGCCCTCCACCACCCACTGGAACTCCTGCAGCGCCACCTTCGGCGTCGCCTGTAAAGTCATTGTTCTTCATTGGTTGTAAATAAAACTGGTAATTTAAAATTTACATACATAGCTCAAAGTGAAAACCAAGTTTTGTTTCAGTAAAGGCCATCGACACTGAAAGTTTAAAGCCTATCTGTAAACTTACTGTTTTGGTTACTAAATGTCCCTATTTATCGCACAATAAGTTTTAAGTGACTCTTTTTAATACTTTCACTATAAGTGAGTACTGCTGAAAGGTTATAATCTGTTTTCAAACTTCTAAAACTGGAGCTTCGACGGGCAATTTTGTGTATTTAGCTACGTTATTCAAAATTATTATTACTTTTTGGAGTAATTAGAGAAGAGAGAAGGCCTACTCTGCCCTTAATAGCTTTGAATTAATATTTTATAATGCTAATTTCGTTTTTTTTTTTATTTCAACAGCCTTGTTTTTTGCTAGTAATTCCATGCATTTTCTGACTATCACCCTTGTCATCTTCACTTGTTTTTAATAACGATACTGTGGTTTGCGTTACACTTGAACTTTGCGAAGTGACCACCAGGTGGCGGATGACAAATACCGTTGCCTTGTCGTCTCGTTATGAACATAATAAAAACATTGATGATAGTAATAAACGATGAACATAGAGAGCGTACAGTTAGTAATATTTAGTATGATTATTATTAGTAGTAGTAGTAGTAGTAGTAAAACTATTGTAGGTCATATAGAGCGAAAGAATATTAATAGTTTTATTGAGCTAAAAGGAAAGTTCGAACTTCACTTTCACTGAAGAGGAAAGTAGTGAGGGGAGTGACAGAGGCGAGAGCTCCACAAAATTCATCTGAAACTTCTCAACACTTGCTTGTTGGTTCTTCTTGTAGGCGTTACAGTAGTCCTGAGCCACCAGGATCAACACGAAGACCTGGCAAGTGGTCGCCTTCATGATGGCTGGAGGAGTGAGCGAACCTCGTCACTGTATGTCAGCCTGCGTCAGTCACCGTCACTGCTGCCGACCTCCGCGTCAGCTCTCTTGAGCAGCACGTCCCTCAGCACCGGGGGCAGCACCGGGTGCAGCACCGGGGGCAGCACCGGGGGCAGCACCGGGGGCAGCTATTTATGAGCTAAGTTTATTATACCCAGCCTGTGGAAGAGTAAAAATATTACAGGAGCACATACCCCTGTGAGGGGCTCTTGATCTATGGAACTGGACCTATCCTCCCTTGGATCAGACCTGATGGCCTCCCGATCCTCCAGGTACAACCCATCAATGTAATAATAACAGAAATACATAATGGGTTCAGTGACTAGGTAGTAACGTTCTGTTAATCAAGCAAATAACAGTAGTATTAATGAAATATTTACATGAATAACAAAGTTTATTCACGCACATTGCAATATGAAAAATACAACAATGTTAATGGTAATATTTAAAAAACTAAAGATAATCATTGTACGTATCATTTATAAATGGAAAGTCACACATAATGGTATATGGATTTACTGGCATCAGTTTCCTTCTATCTCAGGCTACTGGAGTACAGCTGCAGGTACTTAAATATTATCCCCAGACTGTTGTGTATTATCATCAGACTGTTGTGTATTATCATCAGACTGTTGTGTATCATCCTCATACTGTTATGTATTATCCTCAGACTACTCTGTATTATTCTTAAACTGTTGTGTATTATCCTCAAACTGCTGTTTATTATCTTTATAATGTTGTGTATTATCCTCAGACTGCTGTATCGACTTCATTTTTGAGGTCATACACTTTTAGCAGCTCATCACGTCTAGTTCTCCCCATGACTGACTAAAATTATTATACAACTATTGCTTCATAATTCTTAAGCTAGTCATAAGTTTGCCTAAGACACTCCAATATAGAAACGGTATTATGCCAATACATCACCTTTACCATTAATATATAAACTAATTGTTAAATTCTTAAATGTTTAAATTTCAATACCTCAATATTGTAAACCAATTAATCACTACAATTACCTAACCTTACAATCAGTATAATCATTGTGTCACTATTGAGTAAGACCTATCATAAGACTGCCTGAAAAGCCTAGGCATACCTAGACATATTATTGGCCATCTTGTAATATCTACTTCATAAAATGTACATTACTATAATTACACCCCACTCTGTATATTACTAGAAATAAAGAATTTGAATTTGAATTTGAATTTGAGGCGTTGTTGCGTCCCTTGCATGGGACCCAAGGGGTATTTGTTATATGTGTATATTTATATTTTTCATTTAATATTATATTGCAAATATATTCATTAATAGCTAAAATGGAGATATTTTTCTTTATATTATTATCTGATCTTATATTATTTAGCTATGTATATAGGTAGGATGTGTTTTATTTAATTAAGTCAGGAACTGCTATGCGAACTATCGTAAAATAGTTAGAATCAATCGGTAGGTGTGTCATGACGTCTGGCAGTGAGTACCAGCCAACCAACCTTGGGAACGTCTCCTCCTCGAAGTTTGTTTTGACTCAAGTTTTGGATAATAGACGGTTCCGTTGGTGAGACTGATCCTCTTTCTGGCTACACTAAGTATTTGTGAAGGACAGAGTTAGTTCTGGACTTAGAGATTTTATATATACTAAGACTGCGAGTTTTTTCTGACGTTATAAAGTCATTCAGTGGATTTAACTGTGACCTAACTGTGACCTCTACGTATTACCGTAGTCTTGATTTTTGAAGTGAGCCGATCTTATTCAGTAAGAATAAGATCGGCTCACTATATTCTATTGAAGATCTCAGCTGTGTGCTTTTGTTCTTCGTTAAAATCCTTGTTAGGTTTTAACAAATACGTATCTCCATCTATAGGCTGGCTTCTTACTTGGTGGATTATCGTACTCGAAGCCTGTGATTGTTGTACCTATTCGGCACGATATATATACACATACACAGACCCTTCGTCTGTGTATGTGTGTATATGTCGTGCCGAATAGGTAAAGTTGGTCAATTAGCAAGAACTCATTTAAAATTAAGTCCTTTCTAAAATTTTCTCTTATGCTTTTAAAGATTTTTTTTTTTCATTTATGTTAATGTAAACAAAAATAATTTTGTACCAAAAGAACCTTAGAAAACCTATAACGACGTATTATTTGGAGTGTTATTGGTAGCGGGAATGCAATGATAAGGCTTCGGAGGTCTCTTACTTTATTTGTATAAAGCGTGGGGTACACAAGCTGTGTCTGTGGGCCATGGCCCGGGTGGGCCACGCCACGCCAGTGTCTACCTACTGAGGCTCGCAGGACTCTATGTCTAGCCCTTATACAATGTCATATGGACTACGCTTGCTCTTCATGGTACTCTGCCTTGACAAAAAAACTGAAAGATAAGCTGCAAATCACCCAGAACAAAATGGTAAGATTCATCCTGGACCTGGGACCAAGAGAGCATGTAGGCCAGGATGAATTACAACAATTGGATATGCTGAATATTGAAGACAGAGTAAAACAACTTAAATTAAATCAAGTTTATAAAATTGCTCACAAACAGTGTCCAGAATATCTTGCTGCCAATTTTGTCAAGGCTGGGAACCAAAGCAGTCATAGTACTAGGGGGAGAGAGCACAACTTTGTAGTACCCACAGTCAATGGCCAGGCTTCAAACACCTTTTATTGTACAGCAATAAAGGAATGGAACAGACTGCCTGCACATGTCAAAGGCAGTCATAGCATGAACCAGTTCAAGAAGAGAACCAAAAAGTACCTAATGAATGTAGCGACAGAAAGGGAGGAGAATGATTTTTTATTTTTTTAGTTAACACACATGTATATGTAAATAACTCTTTTTACCTTATTCCTAGTATACATATATCCTTTATAATATAATGACATATATATCCTACAATGTAAAAATTAAGTATAAAAAGGACCCCAATGGAAATAAGTCACTCTGTTCTCTACACATATGCTGCTATGTATGATAATGTATGTAAATGTATTTATGTATACCTGAATAAACTTACTTACTTACTTACTTGCCTGCGAGAGAGAGAGGAGTTAGGCCTGTTGACTGACTGATGTCTGGGCGCCAAGAGAGAATGGGCCAGGGCGGGTCTGGTAGACGTGGGTACGCCTACCAGGCTTGCCCTCTGGCGGAATACTATGGAAACTAGCATGGCACGAAATATGAACTCAGCTGGCAGACAGCATGGTTGTCTATGCAGACAGCAAGGCTGTCTACAAACCTACCTAACCTTATTATAACAAGCGCAATTTAATTTAGCCTAATCCAACTAAATATATTTTAGATAAGTTTACAATAATTTAATAATAAACAAACAATGAAATATATTTTTTGGTTAGGTTCAGAATGATTTTTTAAAAATTATTGCATACACAAATTTTCGCTTGCCTTATTCGGCAAGAATCGCGTTGTTATTTAAGCCAAAATCGCAAGTTTTACCTATTCGGCACGACGTATATGGTAAATTACGACTTGTGACAATGGAAAAATCACTAAGTAAATGTGCATAAATTGTATTATAAACTTATGGCTCTTAGTATTATTGTACGCAAAAGTACCATTCTGTATTTTTCAACAAGACAGAGTATTTATATTACTTCTGTTAAGACACATTAATATTAAAGATATTAATCTTGTTTTGTCGGATTATTGTCACCTGGTTATAATTTACAAAATCCTATTAAGTTGATCATTTAAACTAAACACAGCCAGTTGTGACCGTGATCCAACACCTTGTTACTAAAGAGAAGACTTTCACAGCTACATACGTAAGGAGACTTATCCCAAAACTCCCGGGAGTTCTCCACTTGTTTCTGTTCTGCTACCCAGCCAGACACATAACTTCTCTTCTTGTAACAGGCGCACTCTGCAAGGTAGTCCTCGGAAAGTGAAGTCTGACTCCAATGCCTTTTTTATTTCTTCCCCCTGCCTGTGGCTGTTCTTGGACACAGTTATGTGAATTATTCCTTATAAAATTTGGAGTACTAAGGAAGACAGTTACAAGGAGTAAAACTGGACATATGAATACGTTTTAGTGTAAGTAATTCAGTTTCAATGGTGGAACTCCTTCAAACTGCTCTTTTACTCTTGGTGAAGGGCTCTTGATACAAACACCTGAAACAGAGCAAAGCTGAATACATAAATATCGGTATCATAGTCAAAATCCCCCATCGCCAAAGAGACTGTCAGTGAAGAGAATCTCCTCGGCTCTCAGTCAGAGACGTGTTCTCTCCACTGACAACACCCGGATGACAACCATGGTTGATGTAGCGACTACTGTTGGAAAAAAAATATCCTGTCAAATGAAGACACACTCCACCATAGCAACCGAAGCCAGTAGAAACTGATATATTGAGTCCTTCGGCGAGCAAATATCTATGCAGCACAGACACCCTAACAGACCACTTGGAATCAAACATGACAAGAGGCGAAGGTGACAACAATATTCTGAATTTCACTGATGACTGAGTAGATCCAGATAACAAGTGTGCAGCAGTTGGCGTCCATCATGAGGGACAATGCAGCTGATGGAGACTCCCTGATCACTGCTCATTATTACAAGATGAATTAGTGTCACTCCAACAAGAACTAACTCATGCTTTGCAACAGAATAAGTACCACATTGTTCTTCACAAAGAGTCCGTAGATGCTCTCCAGTCACTCGCTCCAACACAGTGAACTACGGTACATCGTAAGACTCATCACGTCCATCTAAAACTGGATACCAAGCCATGTTGGTATCCAAGGAATGAGGCTGCAGATAAACCTGCTAAATTAGCCGCTAGGGTTAAGCAGGTACTTATCTCTATACCAATCAACGTACCACAGCCTCGCCGGGTCACCATCTGGAAAAGACCCGGGCAGGGACAAGACAGGCGAACCTACTACGTACCACAGACTGGGTAAATGGCCCGAAACACGGCAGGACGAACACGAGAGACCCTCAGCCACA